>DWKL01003848.1:0-11128 GCA_018249415.1 Phareas burnsi
CTAACCCTTCTCATTCTGAGAGGAGACCTGTGCCCAGCAGTGGGACATTAATGGGTCGATGATGATGATGATGATGATTAACAACGAAGAAAAACATCGCGAGGAAACACATCTGAGAGTTCTCTGTAAAGTTCTCGAAGATTTTTGAACTTTACCAATCCGCACTCGGCCAGGGTGATAGAATTATAACTCGTCCGGGGAAGGTCCACCGCGGTCCTCGCAATCCGCCGTGAAGCAGTTTTTGAGTTTCGGTTGGAGAGGTGTGGTTGTAGCGATGCGACCATCTTAGTCCTTAGTGACGCATATATGTATGTACGACCTTAGATAGATATATAGATAGTTTTGTTTGAGGTGACATGCGGGTGTCCATGGGCTGCAGTGACCACTTGACATCAGATAGCGTGCAAGCTCGTTTGCTACTTTTAAACATCAAATAAAAAAGTGGTGGACTGTGGCCTATCCTTCTCGTTCCGAAGTGACCCCTGCCCAGCAGTGGGACAGTCGATAGTGGGCCGCAGTGTCTGTAAGTTGGCTACGTCTATAGCGTATTATTTTTCCTTCCTCGTTACGTTTGCTCAAAAGGTGAGATCTTTGCAAAATATAAGGATGGGAACCATATAAATGTTTTTGCTTCAATTTGCATATTTAGTGACGTGGTTTAATAACTCACTATAAACTGGTTTCACTGTACAGAGTAGTAGCCTAACCGGTAAGATTCCTTCACGCTAGAGGTCCGGGGTTCGAACCCACGCACACTTTGTAGACGATTCGAAAATGTTGACGCTGATTGGTCACTGATCCGTATCTCCACCAATTCGCATTGGAGCAGCGTGGTCATGTATGCTCCAGGCTTTTCCCTGTTGTGGAGAGAGACTCGTCATCGACTCGTCCAGCAATAGGTCATATAAAAGGTTGGCAGACACGTAAGTCCATAGAAACTTCATTCACAGAAAAGGTAAACCGATCCAACCTGAATCCACTCTAGTGCTATTAAATATGACTGTAGCAGCGGCTTAATGACTCGACCTTGTATGTAGTACCTACATACTAACATATAAATAGTAGTATGTCTGTGAGTGTTACGTAGCGGGGAATCGAATGTTGCACACTTTAAGGAAGTGATTCAGGGGCATATTATCGTCAACTTCATTCCTTGCGCCTTTGATTCGGTGTTCTTCTCTCGCTTTATTTCTTTGTAAACTCAATATCAGTGGTGATAGCCGAGCGGTTAAGATTCCGGCCTCCCACACTGAGGGTCGGGGTTCGGACCCCGAACGCACCTCTGATTTTTCGAAGTTATGTGCGTATTAGAAATTAATTATCACTCGCTATAACCGTGAGGGAAAACATCGTGAGGAAAACTGCACTCCTGTGAGTTCATTGTAAAGTTCTCGAAGGTGCGTCAAGTCTACTGATTCGCATTTGGTGAGCATGGTGGACTATGGCCTAACACTTCTCATTCTGACAGGAGACCCGTGCCCAGCAGTGGGACATAAATGGATTGATGACGGTAATGATGAAACTCATTATCAACAAAGGCTATAACCCTTTTATCCCGCTGCTGAGCACGGGTCTCACCTCACAACTGGAGAAGGCTCGGAGCACTCCACCACGCTGGTCCAATCGTGCGAGATACGGACTAGTGGCCAAACCGTCTCGGGTGTTTTCAAATGCCCACAGCGCCTTCGATACAACTTTGATGACCTCAGAAGCCCATTGTTGACATAAATAAATAAGTCCTTAAACAACCTATCGAATTACCCTATCCTATATGGACACAACCTTGCCTGTATGGACTGAATTTTTTTTAACCCACCATTACCACTATTTGCCACTCCTAATTACAATACAATACAATATACTTTATTGTGCATACCAAAATAAACAAAACCATAAAACACATAATAACATAAAGTCACACACAAAAGGGGGTCTTATCGCTCAAGCGGCGCTCTCTGTCAGACATCTTTTGGGTGGAGGAATGAGCGTATAGTAATGCTGAGCTAGGGGTGCATCGCGAGATGAAATAATCATAGAACTAATAATAAATGTATTATATAATAAATACACACACACACACATATACATATATATATACACACTTGCATATAAATACCTAATTAATTATTTTTCTTAATTTTATTATATCATTTATCAACTATCAACCATCGTATATAACCATATTTGAGATTAATTACAATGTTGCTTGGGCGGCAATGGCCACTCATCGACAGGTGCCCTAAATTGAGAGGACTAGCAAATGAGCGTTCAAGCCGCCTGATGTTTAGTGGTCACTGCAGCCCATAGACATCTAAACGTGACCCACTGACTGTATGCTCGTTTGCTATATATACGATGTAAAAAAATGATAATATCGACTTTTTCTACATACGCCATTGTTCTATTGGATGAGCGATGTGTACACAAACACACCCAGGATACAAGCGAGAATCTATCCGGGACCCCTGGATGCTGATACAGTATCCACTGACCCACGCCGCGCATTTATGTACATCAAAGTTTATATTTGGATGCAATCTCGGGATCTACTTTGAAATTAACATTCTGACGTCAAGGAATGCATGAGAGTGTACTATCACTATATAAATAAAACAAAACACGTTTGCGTGTTTTGTTTTATGTTTGAAGCAAACCAACGTGCAGTCCACCTGATGTTAAATCACTGCCGCCCATGGACACCCACGTCTAACATGAAACTGCGGAGAACTCTCAGCCATGTAGGTTACAATACGACGTTTTCCTTCATCGTTAAAGCAAGCGGTAATTAATTTCTGATACGACAATATATCCTCGCGTCAGCTACGATCTACGAAGTTAAGCAACGTAGGGCGCGGTTGGGAGTTGGATGGGTGACCGCTAGTGGCTATTTTATGTGAGAATAGTAGCAAGCGAGCGTGCAGGCCACCCGATGTGGTCCCTGCAGCCCATGGACACCGGATGCATGCGTGTGCATGCGTTACTACTCATGAGGACTATCACAGTCGCCACAATGTAAGTGTACCGAACAACCGCACTTCTCCAACCGAAACACGAGAAGGTCACGGCGGATTGTGATGGCGGCGGTGGTACCTCCCCGGATGGACTAGTCCTAGCACCTATCAAACTGTAGCCTCATAGGTGGTAGAACGTTCCTTCGGTTCGTCCGAGGAGGTACCACCGCCGCCCTCATAATCCGCCGTGAAGCAGTTTGTGTTTCGAATGAAGAGGTGTGATTGGCTGCACCCTTACAGCGACGCGACTATCTTAGTCCTCAGGAATGACGCATCTCTTATGTACGATCTCAGAGAGAACTTCAGTTTTGTTTGAATGATGTGGACACCCCATGGTCTGCGCAGTGACTTAACATTAGGTGGCCAGCACGTTCGTTCGCTACTCTTCAAATATAAAATAATAATAATAATAGTACAGAAAAAGAATTATAAAAAAAGATTTAGTTGTAAAAGAAAGATTTAATTGTAAAAAAATAATTAATTGGAAAAAAAAATTAATTTAAAAATAATGAAGAAATTCCTACTTACCACCTCACCGGACATCTATTAAAATATAGTTCGAACAGTGACAATATTATATGTAGTTACAGTTACTATAACCGATTGCTAGTTCTGCGCGAAGTCGCGCATAAAACCTAGTTTACTATACATTGAAAGGAAGCGAACCGGTTTTTAATATGAAACACGTATTGGCGACAGAAACTGGTTCTCCATAGGTCGCAAGTTTATTGTTCATGCCTCTATTTATTTATTTTTCATTTATTTATAACGTCTACAAATTGGTAGCTATACTGTTACTAACGACATATTGTTATTAGTGGTGGTAGGACAGTTCGTCCGGGGTGGTTCCACTGCCGCCGCACTGTCCACCTTGAAGTAATTCTTGTGTTTCGCATGGAGAAGTGCCGTTGTCGAGCACATTTACTACGAGGCGACCGTCTTAGTCCTCCTCAGTAATACATGTATAAAAGACTCAGATTCGGTCCTGTTTGAAGTTAGACGTGGGTGTCCATGGGCTGCAGAGACCACTTAACATCGTGTGACCTGCACATTCGTTTGCTAATGTTCTCACATAAAAACTAAAAATATAGTTTGGTAACGTGAAGACTACCCGCGTGGCGTAGCGGTTACGATATCGGTCTGACACGCAGAGCGTTATTTATTATAATTATTTAGCATTACCGTCTCCTCTCCTCGTCCCCCTGCTTTCCTTTGGCCCCCACCCCTTTGCCCGGTCCTCCTGCCTTAACCTGGTTCCCCTGCTTTCCCCCGGTCCCTCCCTCCTTCTCCCGGTCACTCCGGCTTACCCCGGTCCCCCTGCCTTCCCTCAGTCCCCCTGTATTCCCCCGAACCCCCGCTTTCTCCGGTCCCCCGACTTGCCGCAGTCCCGCTGGCTGAACCAAAACAAGGTCTAGTTTCTAAGTTATTTACTTTCTACTTTCTGAAATGAAATGAAAAAAAACATTAAATCGATCGTAGAGTGGCCGAAATATTCTATTAACTTTCGTTATCCTAACAATATTGATTGTTTTCTAACTAGCTGGTGTCCGCGACTTCGTCCGTGTGACTAAGAACCATAGGCCACACGGCCCACCCACGTCCGCGTGTTCGGTCTCATTTAGCATACCTTTTTGCCGAAACTTGACATGCTAATTGCTCAGCTCATAAGAATCGTAGCGTTATGTTGCATAATCTAAAACTTTCCTCAATAAATCGCCTATCTAATTCAAAAAGAATTTTTCAAAACCGACTGGTAGTTCCAAAGAGTAACGCATTCAAACAAACAAACTCTTCAGCTGATATTAGTATAGACAGGTATTTGTGCACTGTAACGTGAGAGTTCGAAGATTTAATTATTTGATACCAATAAGCGTGAAAGACTCTGGTTCGTGGTAAGTGTTTATTAACACTGGCCCGTGTGACGGTCCCGTTGGTAGGTAATTTCATTGTCGTTATTACCGTAGTAAGTTAGAAGGGAAATAAAACATAATTTAATGCGTAAACATGGGCAGTAGGTGGCAATGTTAGTGGCTGAATACGTTTTGGTCTTCGTAGTCGGCCAGCAGTCCTCCTGATGGTCTGAAGACGCCGACCCGGCGACCTCAAACACCTAGACCCAGAATACAAATACAACAAATTTCTATGCTATAATTATCATGATCATCATCATCGTCAACCTATTAATGTCCCACCGCTGGGCAGGGGTCTCCTCTCAGAATGAGAAGGGTTCGGCCGTATTACCCCGCGCTGGCCAACTGCGGATTGGTAGACTTCACACACCTTCAAGAACTTTACAGAAAACACTCAGCTATAGAGGTTTCGTTATGTTTTCCTTCACCGTTAATATGATAATGAATTTCTCATACGAACATGAGTCCCAAAAAAACAGAAGTGCGTGCGGGATTCGATCTCTCGATATACAGCGTGAGAGGCCGGAATCTTAACCACTAGACTATCACTGGTTTTATTTATTATTATTCATTTATTTATTCATTAATTGAACGAAAACATGTGAAATATCATGTACATATATTGTATATATTTATATCTCTTTTGTTTCTATATTATCTATACTCCCTACCATATATTATCTGTGTCCTACTTCCAAAGGCTGTCTGGAAGAAATGACATTTTTTTCATTTTTTTTATATTAAGCCTAGCGATTTCCATCAGGCGGCCCGTCTGCCTTAGACGGACCACCTGATGGAAAGTGGTCACTGTCGCCTATGGACATTTGCAATACCAGGGGAATCGCCAACGCATCGCCGGCCTCGAAGGAGAGCTCTTAAAGCACTTTTTTTCATGTCCAGCAATAAGAACGCCGTTCGCACCTTCTGTATTTTGTTTGTCCATGTTTACTCAATTGTGTGTACAATAAAGAGTATTGTATCTTATCGTATCGTATTCGTCGACGTTTACGTATCGTTATATGTATCTGTATATGATTCTTGGAAGTAATAAATGTACGATACCTCTGATAGATAGATATGTTCTTGGAAGATCTGTGCGCTTATAAATATACATGGGTTGACCTTGCATCGAATATTTATGAGATGACGTAAGGGTCTAAGTTGGCTCTGATGCACCGTGCGATAAAACTGACTGAAACGTTTTGTTTCTATTCTTGCAGTAAAGTAGGGGAGCTTCTGATTAGCAAATTTTGGCGCGTTTCGGAAAAATGGTGATATTAACGAATCCATAGGTGGCGGTGACCATTTTCCATCAGGTGGCCCGTCTGCCTTTTCGCTAGGTGTAGATATAAAAAAGTGAATTTTTAAAAAGCACGCGCGCGCCCCCTTCTAAAATGGACACCATGAAGTTGGCTAGTTATGATTATTAATTAAAATGTTAATAATTTAAAATTATTATTCGTGGTATTTGATGTCATCTATTGTTTGACTCAGTTCAAATTTATTTCAATGTGTAAAAAGATTAATGTATGATTCACGCCAAATAATTATAACTTCATATGGGCGCACATACACACGGTTTTTTTTACTTTGACACAGATAAAACGATTAGTACACAGTAGGAGTAACTCTGTGTGTGTGTGTGTGGGTGGCATGGATACATACAAAAACAAGTACACAAATACCCAGACCCATAATAGAAATCAAAATTCATCATTTCAATTCGGATTGCGGCCGTGGTACATCTCCGCTCGAGTTATAGTTCTACCACATTTCTAAAAATATCTCTATAGAATACATACATTTCTATAGAGATATTTTTATATATAAAATATTTCTGTGAATAGGTATGTTGGTATGTTATATTTGATAACGTTGATATCATAACTATTATCGTTGATAACAGGTATCTATCATTCGTCGGAAGCGGCCGTCACGCGATCAAGTTCAATCATAACAATTACGTCATCTTCGAGAGTAAATAGCTGACTTGTGCAATAATACTATTCAGCCTTTAATCTGTCCACTGAATAATAATCATCACCATCAGCATTTTTCGTTCCACTGCTGGACATAGGCCCCTCCCAAAGTGCACCAGAACCGGTTCTGCTGATCTCATCCAGCCACTTCCAGCCTTCTTAAGGTCGTCGGTCCAACGAACCAGAGTGCGTCCTACACTACGCTACCGATTCGTGATCTCCATTCGAGAACTCGTCCGCCCCCTTCGACCGACAGCGGCATATCTGACTAGCCCATTGCCACTTCAGCTTGCTAATTTCGTGAGCTACGTGGGCTATCTTAGTTATTTTCTGGAAATCCTCATTCCGTAATGTATCCCGCAAAGAAATTCCGAGCATCATTCGTTCTATAGCCCCCTGGGCTACCTTTAGCTTATGGACTAGTTCTTATATCTACGCTTCTGCAGTGTGGACATAAGGAGTTTCACAGCTGGTAGAACTATAGTTCAACCGGGGAAGTATCACCGCCGCCCTCATAACCGCCGTGAAGCAGTTCTTGTATTTCGGCTGGAGAGGTGAGGTTGCTGGACACACTTACAACGAGGCGACCATCATAGTCTTCAGGAGTAGTGACGCATCTACATACGACTTCATATAGAACTTCAGTTTTGTTTGAGTTATATGTGGATGTCAATGGGCTGCAGTGACTTCTTAACATCAGAGGGTGTGCACGCTCGTTTGCTACTTTAAAAAAAAAAAGTGGATAAGTTTAATAGGTAGTAAAACTGTAATTCATCCAGGAAGGTACAATCCGCCGTGAAGCAATACTTGTTTCGGTTGGTTGGTGATGGTCGGGTACACTTACAGCGAGGCGACCGTCTTAGTCCTCAACCGTTACGACACGTCTGCGTACGATTACAGATAGGACTTCAGTAGTAAGTGTCCATGGGCTGCAGTGACCATTTCTTTTTTTTTTATGTTTTAAGAGTAGCAAGCGAACTTGCAGGCCACCTGATTTTATGTGGTCTTGACTCTAACCTCAAACAAAACTGAAGTTCTGTCCGCGGTCGTACATCGAAGAGTTACTACTCCTGAGAACTGAGATGGTCGCCTTAGGTGTTTCCCATTTGCGAAGAGTCACGCGGCGGCTCAGTATTTTTTTAATATATATTTTATATATACATGTGCGTTTTGCCTTAAACCTCAAAAAGCTGAATTGTGTCTTCTTTATTTTGCAATTGTTAATTTACACTTTTCTTGAATTCTAAGTTCTTAAAAAATAATGGAGTTTTTGCAATAAAAGATTTGTATATGCGTTGGCGTGTCCAAAAGTGATTGATCTCCTTTTATGAAGAGTATACAAAAATTGAGATTCCTTATCACCGGTCACGCAGGGTTGCACGTCACATTTTTCCATTTATTTATGTATTTATTGATAACCCGCGGGTCCAGTGGTAACCATACCGGTATGACACGCTGACGGTTCCGAGTTCGACTCCCGGCCGAGCATACATATAAATATCGAATTTAAAATTCTGTTTTGTGTCTAGGCGTTTGTGTCCTCTTTGTATGTATCCATGGCACCCACGACACGGGGAATCCTAATATAGGGCTATAAGTGTAGAAAGCGTTATTATTATTCTAAATGTTTAATAGAAGCATTGTTTTAAAATGTACGTATTTGATATTTGAACTTGATGAAATAATTCTAAATCTACGACTAGAACAATATATCTCAATGATACTTCAAGATCGTAAAGAAGTTCACCTTTTTAATATCACTTTCTTTGTTACAGATGAAATAATATTTCGAAAACGATTTCCGCACATACATTTGACTAAATATGGGTAGTGACAAACTGAACAAGAAACAGATCACAATGGCGGAAGAGAAGAAATCGCTCATAAACACGTGCAAGAACGCGTTCAAGTGGCTCAAGAAAGGCAAAAAGGAAGCTAAGGAGGCAAAAAATGATAAAAACGCCAAAAACGAAGAAAAAAACACAACGCAACCACCGAAAGATGCATCTGTCGCGTTAGTGTTAGATAAACTCGAAAACGAGCTGACGCAAGAAGATAATCTCGAAGAAGACGAATTGAAGAACTTCACTCACAAGTACATCAAGGAAGAACCGAGAGTTAGCATAAACACCCAGTCGTCGGTCGACAGCGGAATTGAGAAGGAAACAGAGGAAGACAAGGATACTGACGATTTGACCGACAAGTTAAAAGATCTCAAAGTTGATCACAGCAAATCGGAAGATGGCAAAGTTAACGATTTGACTGACAAATTGATAGATCTCAAAGTTGGCGATCGCTCAGACAAATCGAAAAATGTCAAAGATGACGATGACAAGTCGAATCTTAAAGTTGAGACGGAAGCAAAAGATGAGAAGAAAAAGAAGAAGACTTGGCGGACGGTCGTCATTACCAGAGGGCCGACGAGGACTAACTGGAGTGAATCGGCGCATGCTAACAGTCACCCCTACGAGAGACAGGTAAGGAACTAGAGGGGATTTTGCTAGTACTGTCTAAAAAATTGTATGAGGCCGTTTGGTAAAGCAATACTATTCTTGAGTACAGATATCCTAAGATATAGGTTAGGTAAGGTAAGCAGTAACAACCTAGTAATCTTACCAGGATTCTTCTTGTGTTTGTTGTTCAAATGATGGGGTTCGACTCTCGCATGCACCTTCGATTTTTCGAAGTTTTGTGCGCATTATAATTTAATTATCGCTTGCTTTAACGGTTAAAGAAAAAATTGTGAGTAAACTTATGGGTCGATGATGAATTTGGCCAAATAGTTACACAATGTTCCTCTCATCCTTTGCCGTAAGAAGCGGTTTACGGCTTAACACGGAGATAAACATCGGCGTTTTTCTTTGAAGTTGAAGTCACTGTAGTCATAAACACGCACAGCCAGTAATAGGCAGCAATCCAGCATTCAGCCCCCCTGATGTTAAGTGGTCGCTACCCTTCATGAACATCTGTAATGAGCATGCCATCCATGAGAACAGGGCCTGCGACCTGAATTTTAACGTGGATGCGTTGCTACTCCTGAGGATAGAACGCATCGAAATCTTATCACCCTTCAAGCCACAACACATTCTCGCTACACTGCCATCGTAAAGCAGAAACAAATGTGCAGGCTAGTGACAGATACCTACATAAAACACCTACAACAGTGGTAGCTAGAAGAATTTGGTATAAATCAGTAGAATTTGTATAATCAAAGAAGTATATTCATACTCCATGATAGATTGTTTTCATTTGTCTTTGTATGTATCCGTGACGCCCACGGCACGGTGTCCAAGCGTGGGGTAATGAGCGTAGAAGACGTTATTTATTTATTTATTTTGCTTATAGGTTCAAAATCACAGACAGATCCAAAGCCAGATCAACCAGCATATATTGTCCGGTGGCCACGTAATAGTCAACGACACGAAAGCGGACAATCTGGTTCTCGCGCAAGCGGTGAACATCGTCGACCAGAGCGTAGAAAACTTCTGCAAGACGTCCAAAGAAGAGCAGGAGCTCATCTTCTCCGTCGCCCACGAGTTCCTCGACAACATTTACTGCTTGGAGAACGCTCACACAAGTCCACTGTCGCTGCTCAGCGAGGAATTGGACTGCTTGACTCAGGTGTCGCCGTCCCAGAACACGGTTAAGTCCACGTTCTGCCACGCGTCGGAGAAGACCCTAGCAGAATTGAACTATGTCAACGATGATTACAGCCAAATGGACCCCTTCACGTACCCGACGCCGCCGCGGTCGGAGACCGTGCCCAGCCCGATGTCAGACTCCCTGTACCCGAGCTATTCCGCGTACACCCTATCCCCCGGGACCTCATCGCCGATGCGCAACACGGATCTCGAAGAGTTCCGCTATCTGGACACCCCGGACGTATTCGAAACGCCCAAGAAGGTGAATCTTACGTATTACAAGAATCGACAGAAGGAGCTTGCGAACAAGTTTTCCAAGATGGAGTGTTGTCAAGCGGAGAGACGCAGCTGCAAGGAGATCTTCCAAGACCATATGCAGAAGCTCAACAAGGAAGAGCGGCTCAACATTTGCCTGAAGGTTGCCAAGATGGACATCAATATCGCTTATGTGTAAGTATTCAATGATATAATTATATTTTCTTTTCATTTAGAAGAGTAGTAAACGATTTGATAAAAGATGAATAAAAACGATGGATGTAACCGATCAACGAAGTTAAGCAATATTTTAATCAGTATTGCTATCACCG
>DWKL01003849.1:0-11128 GCA_018249415.1 Phareas burnsi
CCTCCCCGGCTCGCCACAAAAACCCGGTGAAGCTGTAAAGGCCGCTAGGGTCAACAGCAACTACACATTCGAAAAAGAGAAAAACGTCCGTGGTGAATATACTTCTCACCTCCAGTTTGCTGATGATATCGTCATCATAGCGAAGTCTCTATAGGACATTGGAGAGATGTTGCACGATCTTAAAGATACGTCACAACCTGTCTACCGATCGAAAGTAATCGAAAGTAAAACGTCCTGCCCTGCCAAGCCGCTCATACTCTACAGCACCACTGCACCACAGAGGAAGGGTAGCAGGGGAGGGGGAATTCGGGTCTCGAGGACGCCCTCTTTGCCCGTGCTTGTTCCCAGGAGGTAATCACCACCTGGCGACTGATATAATAGCACATTATACCACAATATTGATTAAAATATTATAATAAAATACGAAATCATAGAGTCATTTCCCATCCCCACTGTTTACTGGATGGTAGCAGTGACGTATCTGCCTCGACATAAATCTAGACAAGACCAAAGTCATGTTTAACGTGCATGTATTGTAGAGACCACTTGCTGTCGGAACATCGGCCATTGCAGTTGTTTAAAAGTACACCTACTTGGGACAGGTAATAATTAAACTCGGTAGGAACAACTTCAATCGAGAACTAGAGACGGATTCAGATATTCTGGGGCAGCGTTCAATCAAGTTTCTCGTCGACAATACCAATGTCTAAAAACTAACGTCTTCATCCTGTGCGCCCTACCCATAGCGACCTACGCTGCAGAAGAGTGGACTCTGACATTGGGACTGGTCCAAAAGTTAAAGGCAACTCAACTAATTATGGTTTCTTTGCGGGATAAAATCCACAATGAGATCAGTACATGGACACATGTGTCGTAGATCCGATGGCAGATGGAGCAGAGGAGTTCTCCTATGATGGACACGAACCGACACACGTAGTACAGAACGCCCTCGGACTCGTTGGACCGGCCAACTTATGGAGATAGCGGCTGAATGAGATTAGCAGAGGATCGAATATTGTGAGACACCTTGGCAGAGGCTTATTTCCAGCAAAAGAACGAGAAAGTTTGATAAGATGATGATGATAACGATAATAAGCATTAAAGTGATCTTTGCTAATTCCAACATAACACCCTAAAAAAAACTTCGATGTCAGATTTTTTTTTCAAAATGGCTAATTGTTTTACAGTACACAGGATGGACGACTTGGGGACACGATCACACAGGTCAATCAGGACATGAATGTGCGATGTTTAATGGCAACATGTTCAAGCCCAGGGCGCCAGTATTGGTCTATCAAGTTAATGTGGATGGAACTTTTATCTTTCGGCGAGTATTACGGCAAATATCACTCGATTTAATGTAAATTTTGTAATGCTAACGCGATATTTGCTGCATTTTGGAGAAGTTCGTAGATTATTTTAAGAAATTTCTCCACTCTGTTTCTTCATTGTATTTATGGTTATTTAAATTTCACGTGCCTATAATATAGGTATTTTTTATTGTTTCAATTCCTTATATTGCGTCATAGCGTAATTACCACCTACGATTACCCGTCCATTTCATTAACAGCTTGGAGGTTTCACTATAAAAAGTCCATATTTTTAAAACGTACACGCAAATTCATCAGTGTTTAGACAAACTGTAAGTTTAAGAAAGTTACATTCGGCCCCCTACCATATTTCCTAACGGCCGTGACTGCCATAAGTATTTCGTCGTTTGTCCAGCGAGAGTTAATCTTGGCCGGCGGCTCGCCGGGCCGGAACTCCTCAACGCCTGCGTCGCCCACCTTGCGTTTCATCGCACTCAACTGCTGCTTATTTTGTTGAACCTGAAAATGTATTCTAAATGAAACATCTTTAATTCAGCAAATCGAGTACACGGCGGCAGGAATTGAAAGTGCATATCTGGATTATCCAAAATGCTACGTAACAAAACGGGGAAATGATGGGGATCATAACTACGATGGCATTAAAATATCTTCTTATAAACTATTATTGAAAGCGTAGAAATAAATAAATGTTTGTAATAAAATAAAACAGCTAAACACTATAAAATGTGTGCAGAATACATTTTGTTAAGTACACCTAGCGTGGTATCGTAATGTTACCACGATCGCTAAGTTTTAAATTCCACTATTTTTTGAAAAAAAAAAAGTTAAAATAACGTATCACACTCTCATTCTTACGTTACGTCGTACACGCTATTAGTCACGTCCACGGCCAATCGACTGAACCAGTTCCTCGGAGCGGCGCGCACGTTAGCAATGTAAGAGTGAGAATGCGTCTCGCATCGATGCTACATAGCGTCAATGGATCTGTTGCGGGTTGCGTCTTACTTGTCTCTTGAGGGAAATAATTTCTCTATCCATTGCTTTGAGCATGGCTTCACCCTGATTGATAAGGCCGGGCTGCGGAGGGTCGCCGGGCTGGGGCCCGGTGGCCATGGCGACGAGATCGTCGTGATTGATGTAAATGCCACGTGGCAGCCGATGCTTGTACCGTTGGTTTTTCGAGCCGGGCCCGCGTCTCCCGGACGGTCCACAGAGCGGTCTCATCGTGCCGGTGCGTCTGTCACATTACCGCTAATATTCAAACAACAATCCTCAAGCTCTGCCGAGCTCAAATTCCAACACTATGTGAAGGTACTAGATATCATTACATGCAAATAAAATTGCAAAGAGCCTAGCGTTAATGTTGAGGTAATCGCCCACATATCACCTCCACTATTTACACTTGAGGTGTTACGTAACATATAATATAATAGAGGGTCGGTCGCAAGCTATTACCTCTTGAAAAACTACATATTATGTAGAATACAAAAACGATGCCGTACACAACTCGTTTTTCTAAATTGTCTGTTATTTATAATTGTAAAAGCTACTACGAAAAACCGCATAATTAATAATATAATAGGAGTGATGATATATGGGCGAGAGTGAGCTTGAATGTTAACTGAAAGTTATCGTTACCGACCTGGCGTGCACGAGGCATGCCTGACACAACTTCTGCGAGTTGTGTTGCGTCGTTTGGTTGCACAGAATGCCGCACACAGTGCACCGCGCCTCGCCGCCGCCTTCGCCCTAAACCCCAATCAATATTTTACATTCCTGCCATACACCAAACACCTAGCACGGGTCCATTGGACACGGACGACATAACTGTACACACACTTCGTTTAAAAACCCATTAGAATATGAATAAAATGATATTCTGCACACATTAGAACAACACCACAATTTTGACTCTCTGTATTATATGGGGCTGTTAAAGGAAGCATGCGGGAATGCTGAAGGGTTTGTAAGGATAGGGTATCACAGGGTATAAAATTACATATGTGTAACAAATTATCAGTTGCATATTGTTATTTTTATATTCTGTTTAAAAAAATAATGGGCAATTTTCTGGGTATTCACAATGTATATTATATATTCTTTTGCCTTAGTAATCTTTCCATGTACATTAATATGTTTGTTACTAAAGCAAGAGATTACATATGGTGAATTGAGAATATCACGATTTTGTTAAAATGATAATAATCAGACGTGAATGTAGTCCTTAGTTGTATTTGGTAGATAAAAATGCAGAGCAGTTACATAGTTTACAATAAGAAGCAAAATGAATAGGCAGCCAAATAATTCATTCATGAAGTAATCTGAGCATGGATAAGATTCGATTTAATGAATAGCTATTTGAACAATCTACTATATGTCTATATTACTTATCTTCAAAAATAATTCACATTCATATTTACCATTTAAACTTTTTTTATGTAATGGAAATAGCGCATAGACATCTGTTATCGACCCAAACAGGACAGCAGTCCTACCTGACATCGATCACAAATGTGTTGCTGCTCCTGTGAACTAAGTTGGAACACCTCATGTAATAAGTATATCTGCCCAACTGCACCTTTTAAACGGGAATGCAGCAGGATAACACCACTATCATAAAGCAGAAATATGTATGGTAATACCGCCGCAGTCGAAACATGAAAAATTCTATTACCTTCGAACTTGGTACATAAGTAGGGGGCCAACTATAAACATCAGTGGCCAAAAAAGACATTAACAAGCAGAAAAAAAAATTAACATATTATCTCACATCTAATTCTTGCTAACAATACAAAACAGTTCAAATAACTGATACAAGCAATGGATTGAACGCTTAATACAATTAAGCTGAGAATATAGCAAATAAAAACAAATGATACAAGATTAAAATTAATCATGAACGGTGCAGCTCTATGTATTGGCGTGTAAAATTATTTGAAGGATACCAGGAGCTTCAACAATCATATTGCACAAGAGGTCTGATACATGTCAAATTATGAATGACAACACACCAATTAAATAGTAGACAATAGTGGAGTAAGAAGACATTTAACATCCATACAGAGCATAATACTCATTGCGAGGAAGCGAAGCACCCACCTCGCTCTGCTGTCCGGCGCGTAGCGTGGGCCCGCCTGCTGCTGCGGCCTTGCCTCCGCGGACAATACCACGGTGGATAGTCCACTTCTGTCATTATTAAGATAGGTCTATCACATAATAATAGAACATCTAAACACAAGCTCAGTTTACTTGGTATACATCTATTTCGGTTTGTATGGCATTTGTATGTAATCTTTGTCAATATGCAGCAGTAGAATAATTTATTCACATTCTAGTTGTGAGTGTCACAAAGGTGGATCATTAGATGGACTAGATTGCATGACACTAGTTCTCTATACAATCCTATATTGTCACTTAAGCTACTCTGCATTTCTATATACTGAAGGCCAATGTGATGACTTAAGAATTGGACAATCCAGATACACTACTAACATAAAGTACAAAAAAGATTATTGTCTCTCCCAATAATGTAGTACTACACAAACAAAGGGTAAAGACTGCACACAAAACAATAAAGGAGCAAACTATTATCTATTTTTTTTAACATAAGCTAATATATGGTATCAGTACACCAAACATACCTTCTCGTCATTGTCAGACTCCTTATCTGAGCCGCCTGGCTCAGATCCTACTCCTGATTCCCTTTTGCCAGTACCTGACCCAGCAGCATTGCGGCCCTCGCCAACAACATCCATTAATGATGTACGAGCTCTGGTCTTTTTCCACGAATAGTAGTACTTTACAAGTGATGCGATAGATTTATCGGGTAACTGCCAAAAAAATAATGCTATATTTCTTAGTTGAATGAAATGGATAATAATAAAGATGATAAAATTAAAACATACCATTTGTCTTATTCTGTGAAAGCTTTTGCCATGGAATTGAAATGCTTGTTCAAAGAGTACTTTGTCTTCAACTGTCCATTCATCAGGGAAAGGAGTAAAGTTGGCTAGATCCATGGAAGCCCGATTAAGATCATGTTTATGCCAAAACAACATTCCAAGTGCTTGTTCTCCATTGTACCCATATTTTTCTTTAGCAGTTGTTATATATTCATCCACTAAAAATAGAATTTTGTGAAAACAAACCACACAATATTGTAATAAACATCAATGACTATTTATAAATTCTAATATTATAATGAACTTACATTTAGAATCTAAAATATCTGAAGTGGGTGACCAGACAAGCAGCGCTCTATCAGATATCAAGTCTGGCTTCCGTTGTTCCACTGGCTCCAGCTCAGGACATATAGCCTGATAATCTCGACCAACTCTTATTTTCTCTGCTGCAAATGGCACTACTGCTTTGTGTCGTATGATATGGAGTTGTGATGAGATGAACGCAGCATAAGGGCAGATGATGGAAAGCATAAAAATAAAGCATGACATGAGAATGCTATCATTAATACCACGGCGAGTCATAAGGTTATAAAAGCAGTTATACTAATCAAGTTACAAAATATGTTATTTGTAATACTCCGAGACTAGACAGATCACCCCCATCAAGCACAGCGTAAAGCTATGAACACTTAAAAAGTATATCCCATTAACATATAAATTGGTTAACGTTAGTACATCCAAAATTACCATTTTCATCTTCAGAACTAGAATCGGGACTTCCATGGCCATTAGGGCTTGGCCCTCTCGACCGCTTCCCATTTCGTACATCATTACTTCTTTCGGCCAAAACCATGATTAACAATTATACACTTTTAACACTAATAGCACACCCAAAACACACTCCCTAAAGGACCATTTAAAATTTTCTATTAATTAAAAAAAATACATCAAAATAAAACGAAACACGAAGCTTCGCACTTCAAATCAAACGTGATTCAAACCACCGCATCAATAATTTGACAAACCAGCCACCAGTCGTAACAGTTTATTTAATGGCGTCTGTACTTGAGGCATTCACTTTGCTTAACTTTTTACAAATATTAATTAATCGTAAATTCAGAATGTCATTTTGCGAAAAATATTTAATAAAATAACAGTATCGAGATCATTTCACTATAACATGATATTTAAAAAAAACAGCCGTAAATATTATTTTTAATATTTTGTTCATTTTTAAACTATGGCAACTTTTTAGTACAGACTTTATGAAAATTGTTGATACACACGTCTATAAATTATACAGCAATAAAATATTTCTTGGACCATTGCAATACATATGATCGCAATGAAATCGATTCTAAATCATTTTCATAAATGATTATGTTGCACGACAATACCGAAAACAATGTCTATAAAAGATACATTATTATCATTATTTTAATTTTAAGCAAGAGATGGCGCCCTAGGACAAAATATAAAATCATTATGTTCATATAAAAATTCCTAACATGGAGGTAACATGGTCATCATTTTGTCATCATTTAAATACATAATAGGTAGTAAAAAAATAAAACTTCGGTTTTGGAAAAAAATGTAAGATACTGTATATTTGCAATCTATTGTAGTACCTCATACCTAGAACCACTAATCACAGTATGATTCTGAGGTAAATATATTGGACCTTAGAGAATTTTCCGTAGCTATAAGAAGAATGTTCAACATTGCTTTCTGCTATAGTTATGTCCGCTAAACTAAAATGTTATAGAATATAGACTCAATCGTAATATAAAAATCATAAACGAGTTCAAAAGTTGACAAATCCCTAGGTCACAGTCATAGAATAAAGATATATATAGAAGGTTCTTTATGATTATGATAGTTTTATACAGTCAATAAAGATATAATAAACGTCTAGATTCCACGTGGCAGAGGAAACGATACAAAATAAGACGCGTTTTTTAATTGATGTATAATGTCCACGAGCCACGTACCATGAAATGCAATCTAATATGGAGGTATCAATATTTATAAACTTTGAGGGTCATAGATAACATAAATAATAAATAGCGGATAAAAAGTAATACAACCCCTGTTTTTACATGCAGGTTTGCCGAGGCCGATGCTCCCTCTAATGGGCCTTACTCCATCCGTGACGAATGGATTAATTGTTTTTAGTTACATATCTAAAAAATATTCATTAACCTATCTCATCCTTCATTAAATCGACTATACGACCTAATCTTAATGTATGTACCTATATTAAGCACTATGTAGTATTAATAATACATTATTAAGTAATAAATAGTATTCTGTGGGAGTCAACTGGTTAAAATAATAAATTATTTTATTTTGCCCATTATAAGTTCGTGGGTGACTCGGGACAGCTCGTCAATATTGTGTTAACTATATGCTGCACGATTTCGCTGCCTTTCTACATATATATTTGTCGTAAATTTAAAGCAATGAAAAAAATGGATACTATAACTTTTTATGCATGCTCGAACGGCTTATTTTATTAAAAAATTTTTTTTGTTTAAAATAAAGTATCCAAACTGCATTTTCGTGTTACGACCTTATCAAGATTACAATATTACGGTCATGATACACAAGTAATATTAACAATGAAACTCATGAAGTTGTGCTTGCATTGAGCTTGCTTGTTTATATTTTTGTTAAGCATTGTCTCAAGTTACGATAAGCAAACAATAATAAGTAATTAGTATTCATTATACCTTAGAAACTGGTCAGTTATGAGAGTCATTTATCATTTAATAGTTCTAAATGATTGCTTGGGATTTAAAACTTTTAACATTTATATTTTTTACAATTTAGACATTCAACAAAAATACAATGTTTTTTTACAATATAACATTAAATAACAGAAAAATATTATATACAACATTCATGTTAAATAAGCTATACAAAAAAAAATAAACACACTGCCAAATTGAGTAAGCAACCTATTGTGATTGTTTTTATTATTTACTTTTTTTATTTCTTTTATAGTTAGTTTTTAGATATTTTATCGTTGATGTGTGTTACTTATTTTTTGTTGTGCATCACATATGAGCTGGAATTAGTTTAGAATGACCAGTAGTGATTCTGTTAGGCATTGGAAGTTAAAGTTAAAACTTATTTCTCTTTTTATTAAGATTTGTAAAGCTCTATTACCATTTAAGCTTAATTAATTGCTTGTTGGTCATTTTGTGATTAAGTATATAATTAATTCTAATCACGCAAAGCAAACTTTTGTACATAAAAATACGTTACTTTACCATGCTATAAAAATAATAATATTGTTTTGCTAATGTTCTATAAATTCAACTACAATTCGTCATTTTAGACTCGTTTCTTTATTGACGTGACTTGTACGTTAAATTAAAGATCTTAACATTTAAAACTTTGGGATTTCTTTCTTTCTACAGCAGAACTGTAGCAACTGAAAATCATTTTATTGTATCACTGTTTTAAATACTTTTTTGTTTATTTAGTTACTGTACAATAATAAAATAATTGAATTTTATAGTTAATGTATAAGTTAAATAATTATTTAACACGTTTTATTCATTTTGCATATAGCCTATTTATAAGTATTTCCGAACGTTAACTTACGATCTGACATTTGATGAACCCGAAAGCGAAAGATTTTTCATATATTTTCTTTTCATACAAGAATGTTATCAAAATAGATAATGATTATGCGGCAATATACGTCTCTAGTAAGCTGAGGTTGAAGCTAGGTGGTGCGAGACATTTATTATAAAATTAAGTGTTAGATAAGATGGTGTTGTCGTGAAGGATAACGTGTTGTGAAATACTGATATTGTTAATTTTGCACAAAATATAATGTATGTTATGTAACGGATGTTAGTTTGTTATCGTTGATACCATCTCGTGGGCAAGATGAGAGCGGTGGGTTTGATCAGCGGTGGCAAGGACAGCTGCTACAACATGATGCAGTGCGTCGCCGCCGGCCACACGATCGTGGCTCTGGCCAACCTCCAACCCCAGCATAAAGGTTACTTTTGTCACTTAATGCGACCTAAATGCGTATATATTTTAACACAATTACGATTACTGTTCACATAACAGGTTTAGACAATACGTGAGCTTATTGTTTGAGCACATGTGTACATAGTGTTTACAATTTTACTGTTTTCTGTATTCCCTTTACATTATTCAAAAGAGGTGTCCTTTGTACCAACATAAATAATTTCATTTTTGTTTCCTCACTAATTTCAGTATGAAATGCCTAGCTAATTGATACTTTTATGTTTTGCAGATGAACTAGATAGCTTCATGTACCAAACAGTAGGACATCAGGGCATAGACCATTACGCAGAGGCTATGGGGCTTCCCTTGTACCGTGAAGTGATATCTGGCATAGCGGTAGACCAGGGCAAGTCTTATAAACCAAGTGACAATGATGAGGTTGAGGACCTGTACAGGCTTTTATCTAGAATTAAGGTTTGGACCTACTTTACCATATGAAAAAATAGGTTTTTATTCTTTAATTACCTTTTAATGTTAGAATGATTTTATGATGGTATTTAAGTTCATCATAATAACTGTTATTGATATTGTCTTATGATATATGGTGAGTGTTATATATTTATTTTATTACTTCTTACTTTATTAAATAATACATATGTCATAAGCATAAATGTAATATACTATGATAAAAAACGGACATTTTTGCATATAGAAATTAGTGAAAAATAATTATAAAATGTATGCTAAATGTTTGTCTGTTTTAACTTCAAATGAAATCAAAAGACAGTTTGCTTAAAGGATTATGAGTAAACTAAACTATTGTATAATGTTATCAATCCTGCAGATCACTTATAAACTAAAAAAATGTAAAAATAACAATTGAGATACTCAAGTTGCATAAGACTTTGTCTCTTTGACCTTTACTCTAATTTCATTGTCATTGCAGATGTGTAATTAATTGTGTTTGTAATTATATAGAAACATCCTTCTTATCTTAATAACATATAACATCTGTGACAGATAACAAACTTACATAACAGAAATAATATTTTAGCTTAACAAATTTGCTTAATAAAGTTATCTACAATGTTTTTCATAATTCCTTTTAGGATGAATTAAATATAGAGGCTGTGGCATGTGGAGCCATATTGTCAGATTACCAACGGATAAGAGTGGAAAGTGTGTAAGTATATATACATAAAACTATCATAAACATTAGATATTAGATCAATAGTACTTTTGTTTTTTTTACAAAACTATTCTATGCACAACTTTTCAGGAGGATTATAAATGAAGAGATAATTCATATATTTTGTTTAGATTATTTTGCTAGCAATTTTAAAACGATTTGTTTTCTTTGCATGGAGAATATCAGTAGATAATGCAAATATAGTGTAGTAAATATTTAATTTCACTGTTAGTATAATATAAAAATATATTGCAAATAATTTGTGCAATACACTGCGACAATATCACTGTAATATTAGCCGACTTTGAAATACAAACATTATCCTCTTTATAAATTAACAACTTTAAATGTAAAATGGGGTATTTGCTGTCTGTTGTTGCTAATCTATAGATTGAAATGAAATTGTTACTCAAGTTATAATAATTATAAATTTCAGTAAACAACATTTGAAAGTCATGCCTAGCCCATTGTTATTATATTAAGCAGATTTACTTTAATAAATCTTTTGGCTAAACATTGTTTTATTAATAAAAATAACTTAATTCAAAGTAGTTCATATAAGATGCACATCCATACTTCACTTCATTCTTATACATACTAAAGTCAAATACGTATTTTTAAAATTCTTAATCTACAATATGTTTATTTATTTCAATGAACTATATACAGTATAAAATAAACATATGTAAATGAAACTAACAATTAAAAGGAAA
>DWKL01003850.1:0-11127 GCA_018249415.1 Phareas burnsi
GTATGACAGCATAAGAGAGCGTCATACCGTTTGCCGCTAGGGCATACCAGTCGGCCGAACTCCAACGCTAACAAATGATTCACATCAAAAATATTTTTACACATAAAAAAACGTAAACAGTTCTTTTTTTTTTTACCATATTTCCACCAAATAATAACTCATTACTACCGCTCATGCAATTTCTACCCTCAAGAACTAATTTTAATGTCTCATAGTCTCATAGAGTTTTACTTCGTTTTGCGACTTTATATTAATATTTTTTAACATAAACATATTTCATTAGCATGTGAGCAATATTATACTCCTTTTATTTATGTCTACAAAACAAAAGTATTTTTTTTTATACAAAGATAAATAAAAATGTAATATAAGACAGAAAACTGATGCAAGTTAAATATTCAGAGAAATGGCATACCTACAAGCGGCTACAGAATATTTCATTATAAACCATTTTATACATCTTGAGCGAAGTTCTATTCAAAGATATTCTTTGATGTTTGTTAAATTTAACGTAATTGCGAATATACAATTTCGAGGACAACTCTCGCGAGTGAAATAAGAGACCTGAGTTTTCATATCGCCAAATAAGGTTTTACCTTATAAAGTTGCTGACATACCGTGAGCGAGCAACGAGGTGCGAGTTTTTCAAGCATAATTTATGACACATAAATATTATGTCGGAAAAAAACCTGGTCTTCTGAGTGATAAAGACAAAAAAATGGCTGGAACCCTTTTTCTATCCCGTTGCTGTACCCCGGTCACTCGATACAATTGAGGGAGACCTGAAGCATACTCCACCATGCTGCCCCAATGCGATAAGTGGTATTTGATAGGTGGTAGAACTATAGTTCGTTTGGGAAAATACCACCGCCGTCCTTATAATTTATTAGCCGTCGGAAATAGCGACGAATCAACGTATGACCTCAGACAGAACTTCAGTTTTGTTCTAGGTTAGATGCGGATATCCATGGGCTACAGAGTACACATAACATCAGACGTCCTGCACGATGGTTTCCTACTCTTCAAACAAAAAAAAATGCAAATTGGGGGATAATAAATGAACAAATGGGTGAAGAATAAACAAATAAATATTTTTAATTATAATTGCGTAATTTTGTCCAATGTGTTAACATTATTGTTTCTCAATTGTCATAATTACCTTATTTACTACCCAAAAAGAAATGAATTTCATATGTGCAAACATATTAATTATTTTTTATATTTGAATAGTCTAACGGCACTAAGTAATGGTTTATATTTAAGTTTTAAGCTGAAAAGGTTGATCTTACAAATCGACAGCATTGCAAAAGTTTTGCTGTCGAGCTGTGATTTTAAATTTCAAAATTTGCAAGTTTTTTAAGTTAAAATGAATTATAAATTTCTAATTATTTTTAATCTGCTGATTATTGCTGAAATTATCACAATTATATGATTTCACGTCCATCATACCTTTGATGAGATAGTATTTTGTTGATTCCTTTAGCTATAAAATAGTTCATAGCTTATCTTTCGCGGTAAGACAGCTCGGTAAGGCCTTACCTCTTAAGGCTCTATACATATTTGATTATGGAGAGTTGTTGACCTCTCTTTGTAAGAAAAGTCTCTTGGAATAATTGTTTTACCAAAAGCTTATTAAATTAGTCGAGGACGCATTATTATGTTGGATCTCATTATGCTCAGTCTGAACTTTTCGCCGTAATAGGTTTTCTGATTTATATTTTTTGATAAACGAAAGAAATGTCTTTTTTGTGTCGTTTGTAATGAATGAATGGTTCTTAAATTCGGGGAATCACCGCTTTTCATTATGCTATATTTGAGTACTTGAATTTATATTAAAGGAAGCGGATGTAATATTTACTTTATTCATAGCAATATCCGTAGTTTCGCCCTCATAATTCGCCGTAAAACAATTTTTGTGTTTCGGTCGGAGAGGTGCTGTTGCCGGGTACACTAACAGCAACCATCTTAGTCCTCAGGAGTAGTGATGCATCTATGTATGACCTCAGAAAGAACTTCAATTTTGTTTGAAATTAAATGTGGGTGTCCATGAGCTGCAGTGACCACTTAACAACAGATGGCCTGCACGCTCGATTGCTACTCTTTGAACATAAAAAAATAAATAAATGAAATAGTATTATTTCTACTTCAATTTTTTAAATACTTAGTAGAAGTAGCCACCGTAGCGTCGTGTCCACTATAACTGAAGGTGTTCCTCTACGGTTCGAAATGCGTGTTTCTTTTTACCGCATATGTTTAAGATGTGGAACAAATTCCTCCCGAGACATTCCTGGATTTTTTTTTATATTCAAAGAGTAGCAAATTAATGTACAGGTCACCAATGCCAAGTGGTCACTGCAGCCTATGGATTCTATTTCAGGTGGCGACGCATGTACATACGATTTCAGATGTGACTTCGATTCTGTTTGGGTTTTGCTACTCTTCATACATAAAAAAGAGGTCGTATATCTGCATAGGTCCTCTTTTTTACTGTTATTTACTACTCCTGAGAAATAAGATGGTCGCCTCGCTGTAAGTATGCACGGCAACTGTTCTTTCCCAACCAAAAAACCAACTACTTCACGGCTGACTATGAGTGCACGGAACTGTAGTTTTACCAGCAAATCTATTTATTTTATCCCGTATCATGAAAGTCTCAGGAACGATACAAAAAACTCTCCTTGGCCGCCGACGATGCGTTAACATCTCTGGTGCTGGAAATGTCCATAGACGTTCTCCAGGTGGTAGAACTATAGTTCGGTCAGGGAAGTACCACCGCCGCCCTCATAATCCGCTGGGAAACAATTTTTGTGTTTCGGTTGGAGAAGTGCAGTCGCTTGGCACGCTTACAACGTGGCGACCATCTTAGTCCTCAGGAGTAGTGACGCTTCTATGTACAACCTCAGACAGAACTTCAGTTTTGTTTGAGGTTAAATATAGGTGTCCATGGGCTTCAGTGACCACTTAACCTGCCTGCACGCTCGTTTGCTACTCTTCGAACATTAAAAAAATACGACAGTGGCTAACTATCATCAATTGACCCGCTTGTCTTTTCGTTTGGCTTAGTCCCAGTGACTACGGCAATATCCCCATTCTAAAGAAGGCTCATGTCTAAAACTGGTTTTTCAGGGACTAAAGGGCGAATATTATTCAAACTAGAACACGACGCCGCTGATATAATGTCCGTATGCCGTTTGCTTCTTACGCTATAATAGAAGTTTTTTTCATAAAAGAACATTAATACCATTAATACTGTTGTGTATTTTACCCTCTTGCTACTTATCTCATCATCAACCCATTAATGTCCCACTGCTTGGCACGGGTCTCCCTCCCAGAATGAGGAGGATTAGGACATAGATCCACCACGATGAGCAAGTGCCGATTGATAGACTTCACACACCTTCAAGAACTTTATAGAAAACTCTCAGGCAGACAGATTTCCTCACGATGGTTTCCTTCACCGTTAAAGCAAGTGATAATTAATTTCTAATACGCACATAATTTCGAAAAATCTGAAGTGTGTGCAGGATTCGAACCCAGGACCGCCAGTGTGAAAGGCCAGAACCTTAACCATTAGGCTATTACTACTTATCTAAATCCCCTTTATTTCATCTATAGTAAAGAACTAATAGTTAAAATCAGTATGAACAGTTAAATATAACATTTGGGTTGTTTCAGTAAAAATAAGCAAATCAATAGCGATCTTTTTAACCGATAGTTGAAAAATTTAACAACGGTCAATTGGGTAGTCAAAAATAAAGCGGATGATTAAATAGATGTGAACATGTGGTGTTGTTATGAAATTGTTGTCAATTTGTATTGAATTCGTGTTAATTTAATCAATGACTTGTATTCATCGAAAAATACCGTACGGTATATTTTTAAGTTTCAGAACTGGTTCAAATAATTGAATCGGTTTTTTTGTTTGATGAGTAGTAAATAAGTGTGCAAGTCACCTAATGTCAAATAGTCACTACACCCCATATAACCACATGTAACCTCAATCAAAACTGAAATTCTGTCTGAAATCGCACGTAGATGCGTCACTACTCCTGAAGTTAGTCCTCGTCTGGGATGGTCGCCTCACTGTAAGTGTGCCCGGTAACCGCACCTCTCCAGCCGTACACATAAATCCTTTCACGGTGAATTCTGGGGGCGGTGGTAGTGCTTCCCGGATGACAGGTGACCATCATAGTCCTCAGGAGTAGTGACGCATCTACATACAACTTCAACTTTATTTGAGTTACATATATGTGTATGTCCATGTGCTGCAGTGATTACTTAACATCAGGTAGCATACACGCTCGTTTGTTACTCTTCAAACATAAAAAAATGAACTATAATTTTACCACCAATCATTGCGTTAGGTGGTAGAACTATAATTCAACACCGATTATTACAGACGCTTTAAAAAGTAGATATACAATGTTAAGTTGGGTTGTAGTTTAAGGGTTTAGATTTGATTACTTTAAATTGTTTTTTTCGACTCAGTTTTGCGGTTGTCATTCACAAGTGTGGCCACGATCTGCTTACGACCTTTATTTACGCGAGAATATTAGCAAAGGAACATACAGACCACCTGAAATTAAGTAGCCACATCTAACCTTAAACAGGACTTTATTCCTGTTTCAGGTCGTACGATGCGTTACTACTTCTGAGGTCTGAGATAGTCACCTTGTACACCCGGCGACTATATCTATCCAATCGGGACACAAGAATTACTTCACGGTGGACTGTGAGGGCGGTGTTGGTACCTTAGACGAACGATAATACTACCACGTACAAAAACGTCATAGGAATATAGTCCTGTTTGAGATTAGATGTAGGTGTCCATGGACTGCAATGATGCAATCCATTTGCTACTCTTCAAGTCAAATCCACAATAATAAAACGACAAGCTAACATCAAAACTTCTATGTACAAACGTACGAACCAGACTTAGTCCATTTGCAGAGGACGGAGGTCCAAACAAAGGGCCAAGCGATCACGGCTACTTTTATTTGAATTCATAAATTCATTTCTGGGCACGACATAAAGGTAAATACAATTAAGTGGCGTTTACTCCGGACCTCGGGATGAGTGGTTTCGAACCCTTATTCAGAGTGGTTGATAACGTCTCATTTATTGACATATTTGGGATAAAATTGGACAAAGTAGAATAATTATAATTAATAATATGGAGGTACAACGTACAACGTACGTCTTAATGATATGTTATCGCCTATCAAAAATCAGATTAGGGGCTACTAAAACGATGCCCGAAATGGTTCATACAATGTAAACGGTGGCAGAGTCTTTTTCATACATGTTCTAGTGTAACCTGAACTTTGCTGTCACGCTGCTTTATCTGGTAACGTGTGTAATGTGTATGAGTACTTGTTAAATGTAATATTTCTAAAGTTGCTGAATTTTTTAATCACCGCCGTCCTTATTTCTTATGAGTACTTGTCGAATGTAATATTTCTAAAGTTGCTGAAATTCTAGGCACCGCCACCATCATTTCTGTCTTATATCAGCGCTAGAAAACAACTCTGCAGGGAAGCAGTAGAATCAAAAAGAGTTCTATAACCTTTTGAAATAATACATTCAATATCATAAAACACTCTAACGTTTTAATTTAAACACACGGCATGCAGCTGACCAGTTTGGAAACGAATCAGATATCTATAAACCGTGTCCATATATTCATGTAATACTATTTTTTATGTTTAAAGTGCAGCAAACGAGCATACAGCACATAAATGAACATGCACCTGATGTGAAGTGGTCAGTACAGCCCATGGACACCCATGTCTAAACTCAAACAAAACTGACGTTCTATTAGAGGTCGTACTTAGAAGCGTCACTACTTCTGAGGACTAAGATCGCCTCGCTGTAAGTGCCCGACAAACGCGCCTCTCTATCCGAAACAAAAACTGCTTCACGGTGGGTTATGAAGATGGCGGCGGTGTTTCCACGGACGAAATATAATTCTACCACATACAACCTACCACTGTACTTTTAATCGGCGTATATATGCCCTGAACCTTATTTAAATGTAGATTGACTTGCCTCCGAACAAATCCACCCCTTCCCCATGGCTTAAAAAGCGAAAACAATTTCGCTAAATCGGTCAAGGGTGTACAAAGGTAATAATAACCAATATTCCACTGAAGCCCTCATAGCTCTGTGGCGCCGCTTTATTGTAAACGATATGCGACTAGTACTTCTTTTCATTACGATGACGACCTGCATGCGCAGCGGTAACCATACCGATCAGACAGAAGGTTCCGGATTCGACTTCCGGCTAAATAGATATCTAAATGAGGATGATCATGCACTCGACTTGGTATATCTCCATGACACCCATAAGGAATACTAGTGTGGGGCTATGTATGTAGAACCATGTGTCTTGCCGTGTCTTAAAAAACCTATCTTAATAAAACTAAGCCACCAGCCCATGCTTTACACCCAAATATTATACTTAATTACAAACATTTACAACAGTAGCGTACGTGAAAATAGTTTCGTTTATAGGTTTTTTTTTATTCTACTGCATTTATTAAATGTTTATTTTTATTTCTCCAAATATTATTTTATTTAAAGTTATGTAGGTATTAGAAATGAATAATCACTTGCATTAATGAAGATGTAGGCAGTGATTGCCTAGTGGGTAAGATTCCGGTCTCTCACACTGGGGATCCGGGGTTCGAATCCCGGGCGCACCTCTGATTTTTCGAAGTCATGTATATATTAGAAATTAATTATCACTTGCTTAAACGGTGAAAGAAAACATCGTGAGGAAACCTGTATACCTAAGAGTTCTTGGTAAAGTTCTTAAAGGTTTGTGAAGTCTACCAATCCGCACTTGGCCAGCGTAATAGACTATGGCCTCGCCCTTCCCATTTTGAGAGGAGACCTGTGCTCATCAGTGGTACATTAATGGGTTAGTGATGATGATTAATGGAGAAGGAAAATGTAAGCACATCTAAATGCCTGAGAGTTTCCCACAAATATCTCAATATATATTCATTTGATATGTAATAGTTTATCCGGGGAAGTACCACCGCCGTTCTCACAATCCGCCGTTAAGCAATTCTTGCATAGGGTATACTTAAAGAGAGATGACCATCATAATGCTAACGAGTAGTAACGTATCTAAGTACAACCTCAGATAGGACTTCTGTCCTATTTAAGGTTAGGCGTGGGTATCCATGGACTGCAGTGACCACTGAAAAAAACAACATGAGGTAGCCTGCACGCTCATCTGCTACTCTTTAAACATAAAGAATTATATATGTCAGATGGCGGTTACATGTGGTGTATAGCCCAGAGATTCTCCAATGTCAGAAGAGATCTGTGCCCAACAATAACGTAATACAAATAATATTTTATATAATAATAAATTGTCTTTGTTACAGACCGGCAAACACTTTCACCGTACGTCACTCCTCATCAAAGCATTCAACCACAAGTTCAGACTGGACCTGGAGCTCAACACGTGAGTACCGAACATTTGAACGAACGAAGGTGGGACTGCCGGCCCTACCTGTCATACCCTACGGCACTAATTGCACCACAGAGGAAGGCTGGAGGAAGGGCAGGGGGGGGCGCGGTCTCGAGGCTTCCCTCTTTACCCGGGCTTGTACTCAGGAGATAAACATCTCGTAGCAACTAATATAATGGCACAGTATACCACAATGTTAACTAAAATATTATAATATGTTGCGCAATCAGAGTCCTAATGCCATCTCAACTGTTTAGTGGGTGGTTGCGATGTAAATCGGTCCTTTCGTCCGTCTAGCTGACGTCCTCTAGACCGAACATTTATCAGAAGGTTGTTGAAGTTATCTCTACTTGCAATACCCGAGTGCCAGTTCATCGTCGGTTTCGAAACAAAGCTCTTTTCTGACAACTTTTCTCAAGAGTTCTGTGTCTTAGCATCAACTATACATTATATGTATGAGTACTTAATAATAATCTAAAAATTGAATTAAATTAAAAAACAAAATTAAATTAAAAAACGAAACAGTCTAACGGCCGATTGTAAGAGTGACAAGGCTTCGTGCTTGATTTTCCAGGGTCCCTTTTAATTTAATAATTCTGCCCATCTCTACCATCCTTGAGCTAAAGTGCCGTTATCAAAAATCTACCCGATTACATTTTGAGGTTTGCGTAATCAGTAAAATTCGTATTAAAAGTGGTACCGTTCAAAAGTGCTTAATTGGATCTATTTTAATATCTCAAACTCTTGCATGTGATGTCTTGTTATTATGTAGTACGTTGACTGCGGCGGCTAATATTCGATACAATCCACCCGTGCGGCGCGCAACACAACAGGCGTGTTCCTATACGGCAGCACACGTAGTATGCGTGCAAGCCGCACGGGTGGCGCGGATTGTAAAACACGACAGGTGTGTTTTCCGCACTCAATGTGTTAAAATTACCCTCTTTTTGGCGGTAACTCGAACGTGATTTTGATATGAATTATAGCTTAAGGACGGCAGATTTGTTCTGTTCGTTCTTTTCTTTAGCTATTTAAATAATAAATAAATTTGCATTTTAGATAACAAATATATAAAGTTACATTACGCGAGCATCACAGAACCATTGTATTGGTATACATTTAAAATTATTTAACGCAGTGACCCATTACAATGACCTTTGTTTAATTAAACATTAATTAAATAATATAGTTTACTGACAAAGAGCTTCGTTAGCGGCTTTTCGTTTATGAGTTTAATAAAATAATGATTTAGTTCGATATAATTTATGTACAAAGCCCATTATGAGGTCGTTAAAAAATAAGGTTTTAAGTTAATATTAATGCGGAAACTATAGATTTTAATTTATTTAATCAAAACTCATTACAAAATCATTCAATCAATATAACAATGAATTTCTAAGAATTCCAGTTTAACGATAGAGTTATTTTTCATTTATCAGATATATTATTCTTCAATAATTCATACACGAACCGTTCTACAAAGTTAAGCAATGTGGGCCGCGGCCGGGGGTTGGATGGGTGACCACTAGTATCATGCGCGCTTCCATACTTCAGGGCACATTGAGCTTCGTCCCGGTTTTTATCTTTGGATACCAGTCGTTAAATGTTGTCGGAGGCCTTGTGGATAGTTTGATACATCTGACACCGGTAGGCCAACTCGTATCTCTACCAATCCGGATTAGAGCAGCGTGGTAGGTTAATCTTCTGGCCGCCCTCTATTGCGCAGAGACTCATGCCTAGCAGTGGGACCAGTGTGTGTATACACTCAAAAAACACTACTTTCCTGCTCTCTTCTTTAATGTAACTAAATAGCAGCGAAAAATTAAGAATACATTTTTTTAAAACTATAATTAATTTTTAATTTTTTAATGTTAAAATTAAATTGAATTTAAATGGTATAATTAAATTGTATAAAGTTGTAAATAACCTAGTTATTAATAATGTATAAACTATAAGGGACATTTCGATATCTTTTGTGACCAATTGGAGAGAAAATTATATTTTAAGTATGAAATTATGACACTCTCATCGGTTCTCAATGTGCATATAAAATTTTAATTTTGGACATCTTGAAGTTAACGAAAATTTTATTTATTTATTTATTTCGTTACATCCATACATAAATACAGTATCCCAGGTACGTCCAAGTGAAGCGAATATAAAGCGCGTAAAATGCAACTGAATGCGTAAAATACAAACTATTTACATTCTTCCTATAGCCGCGACTTTGAATCCATTTATCTTCGGAACGTCGTTGTAAGACCGTTGTATTCCATGTACACGTACCCCAAAAGTTTGGGAACAGCGGGTACTGTTTACTTTCGAGTTTCTGCCCACTTCCGGGTCGATTCGACAGCCGTGGTTAGGTGTAACGGTCAATAATAACTGTAAAAGTAAGAAGTACTTATATAAATCATTTTTAGGGCATTTTTAGGGTGCTGTAGCCGAGTGACAAAAACCCTTTATACACACTTTCTACACGCCCATTGTCCCACACTAGTGTGTGTTGTGGATGGGTATCGTGAACACATATAAAGACGAATACACAAATACCCAGACCCAGAACAGAAATTTAAATTTATCATTTAGATGCCAGCTTGGCCTCTTTGGTAGATAGGGGTTAATGGCCAGAGCGTGTCGCATGTTTTTAAACCAACCACAAGCCCTCCGACAAGGTTTAACGACTGCACCCAATCATAACAACCGGGACCAACGGCTCCTAAGCACGAAAGCACCTATTAAGTTTAGCCAGTAGCAGTCACCCTACCAACCGCGCCCGACGTTGCTTAACTATGCAGACCGCTTACAATTTTCGCAAGCCGCAGGGCTATGCACCTCAATTAGGCAGGTTTCAATTAGGTATGCGCTATTTAATTTTCACTTTAGCAGCCCCAGATATAATTTTGTTTTATACACTGTCACAAACACTGTGAACAGGAAACTTGTTATTGATAAAATAATAATTATGCATGCGTAAATATTTATATCTAACTAAAAAACACTTCGTCCGGCGTCCGTCGATCCGTCATGCACATGCCCGTCTCTTTGGATACCCACATTTCATAGCATTCCGGAAATACATCCACTTCCAACCGAGCCAAACGAACTCCCTCTTTGTACCTCGAACTATTCCAGCCAACTCCCATTTCGCCCCTCCGACCAATGCAACCAACTTCCATTTTTGCATCTAATTAATCCAACCAACTCCTATTCAGCCTCCAACCAATCCAACCACCTCATTTTTCTGCCCCCAACCAATCCTACCAACTCTCATTTTGTACCTCCAACCAGTCCATTCAACTCCCATTTGTACCCCTTACCAACCGCTATTTCGTATTCAGTGTTTGCGATACCCGGTATAAAACATAAAAATGTAATTTGCTGCGTTTGGGGTCGGCGAGGCGATAAGGTACCGAATTTACGACTTAACTTTCTGATGGTGATCTTTAATGGTATTGTTTTGGGGCTCCATAACAACCTGGATCCCGAATAAATGTAACATTTATTGAGGTTTATTTGAACAAAACGTACTTTATGATATATTGTAATAATAGTTATTTTAAACGAGCTTTTCTCCCAGCTCAAGCCGCATGTACCCATTTGCACTTTTTCTAAAAAAAAAAAAAAAAACTCTAAATAATTTC
>DWKL01003851.1:0-11126 GCA_018249415.1 Phareas burnsi
GTAGTACAAATGATATATACATTGCGCTTTTTCGACCCTTTGGGTCGTAAACCAGAAAGCCTAAATTTCGCATTTATCGCATTTATTTGGTAAATTTCGCATTTATCGCATCTATTTCGTAAATACGAAATTTCCGTGCCTCTAGCTATTATTCATCATTCCATCTCAAGCCTCAGGAGTAACGAAGTGATCAAGACTCTTAATGATATATTGAGTTAGTTACAAATCTCCATGGGCGGTAGTAACTTCTTACTATCGCGTAAGTTACATGCTCATTTACTTATTTTATGATAAGAATAATGCATCGGAACTTGTTTTATTAAACTTGTTCTTGATGATTTTTTATGTTATGGGAATACTAACTCTCAAAAGGTAAATTATATTCATATTAAACACAAATCTTCCTCAAAGATAACACGTACTAAAGGGTCGATAATAACGATGATTCATACCGTTGGCCGTGGACGACACTTAAGGTAATGTTAACTGAAATATTTTACTATCAATATAATCGTAATGCCGAGTATATTAATAAGTGCAGTAGTAGATCCACTTACGCCATCACGCTGGCTTCTGCCCGGAACTTGCTAGCAGCTTCCCGATCTTTCAGTATTTTGACGGCAACCTTCTGCGAGCCGTTCAGTATCCCGAGCATCACGTCACCGAATTCGCCCTTCCCTATGTTCTCGCGGATTTCGAGATCGCGTTCATTTATTACCCAGCCTGTAAAGTTAAAATAAACACCTAGTATATTTTTACGGATTTTATTGTATGTTTGTTTAACAAATTGACTGCGGCAAACACACCTATAGTGTTTTACTGTCCGTGCCACCCGTACGGCTTGCACGAATGCGGTGTGTGCCGCCGTACTGGAACACGCCTGTAGCGTTACGCGCCACACAGGTGGATTGTTTCGAATATTAGCGCCGCAGTCAATGTGTTAAGTACCGAGGCGAGGTATTTATCTGCAGCGATAAGTCATAAGGGTGCTTATCTTCGCTATTCATTTCGCCTTCTGGAGTACGCACATTAGAATACTAAACTATGGATTCATAAATAATTACCAATAGAATGCACCCGTAACAGAATTTAGATAATACTGTGTTTTACTATATTACAGTTCTCGATGCAATATTTGCGCATACATTATGTGAAACTTACGTGCGTCAACAAACTTCTGCGATTGGATGGCGCTGTCCGTTTGATCTGTAGACGGCATTTGTGTGGAATATGTGTGTTGAAAATGTCCCGAGCTCAGCGCGCTGGACACGCTCGGGGTGGGCGGGTAAGGAGGTGGTTGCTGGAATTATTCCGTTTAATGTAATTGAGACTATTATATCTTAATCATCTCATAAAGTATATTGGTAAAATATATTGGTTACAATTGTCAAAAAGTTCAATTTTTTTTTTATCTAAGAATTTATATTTTTAGACAAGGCATTCTTCTAAAGTTAGCGATATGTCTATTGTCTGGTGTTTGTATATACTGAGTTTCATTACAAAGTGTTTCTTCGAAATTAAAAAAAAAATTGTACCGACAGGGTATAATGATCGCTGTCAGACAAGTGACCAAATGAGGAACTTATTTATGCGAATTGTACGCATTTTATATTACAGACATTTTTATGATTAAATAAATATAAAGGCATTATTTTTCAAAAAACATATCTCAAAAAGATTCTGCCTCTTTCTAATGATTATTAATTAATTTTAATGAAACATGTTAAAAATGTGGTAAAAAAAAATGTTATTACTTCGTAGACTAAAGACTCCTTGTCTCCAACTAAATAGGATATATTTCCGAAACCATCGTTTTTGGATAGGGCAAACTTTTGCCCCTTTAAATCTTTCACACCTATATCTAATGATATACAGATCATCACTAATAATATATTTTACCTGAGGCATTGGCGAATAGGGTGGTTGTATAACTGTATTGTTGTTGGCACCATTGGGTGACGCTTTGGGTAAGCACTGGACTAACTTCGTGCACAGCCCGTCTGCGTCTATCACATAATGCTGTGGAAATCAAACAATAATTACAATTTAACATCGCTTTGCAATCAATAAGATATCTAATCGGCACCACGAGTGTTCCTCGGATATTGATTCATAATCGTCACACTTACACGTATTAATTCGGTCATATTATCGAAAAATTCTTCATCATCTATCGTCAGGCGCTGATTTTGACTATCAGGAGCCGTCGCCCATTTTACTCTATAAAATGAGAAAACATAATATATTATGTTATAGTATAATATCCGTGTCGAGAACTTAATGAATACTATTCCAACGCCGACTAAAGTAAAGTAATGCGACAGACCATGTTTTAAATGTTTCTTATTGACGACAAAGAAACCGTACATATTTACATGTTACGGTTAATGCATGCAAATTGTGTATGAAGCGTACTAATCAATTCGAAACAGACTGCGTAATTTGTATGCAAATATCTTCAAGCTTCTCGTATTGACCAGCTAAGATGCATCTTATCCAATACATTTTGCTTAACAGGCTTGTATAGCCGATGTGAAGACATCCATTTATCTCTGCTTTATTCTGGTTAGGTGGATGTGGCAAAGCAAATTTATTTACATTATATTATTTATAGTACATGGGGTTACAAGTTAGTAGGTAGGGATAACAACGAATTTATGACCGACGTTGAACAGGACTCTTGCAATAATAATTTAAAAGTAGGTGTGACTGTGACTTAATGAGCCCGTGTATATTAATTAATAAAACAAATGTAAGATTGTCTACATTTACATTTAATAAACTGAAATATACATTATTCTAATCAACTTGAGCACTTGCATAATCAGCATCGCGTCATTCCCGGAGGCAAGTGACAATAGCTCTCAATGATTGGGGTAACTAGGAGGATGGTACCAACTCCAGAATTTTTGGTAGCTATAGTAAGTAGGTCTTGGCAACACCAGTTAGGCTTTGCCTGGGAGTTCCTCGGATGTTAACCACTAGGAGGTTAACTGAGTGGAACCTCAGTGTGTATATCGCAGAATCTTTAAAGTTCGAAATAGTAACAGATCTCATTGAAAAATATCTAGTAATGCCTAAAGCTCTCAAATTCCTACAGTATGCCGAGAAGTACATTGCTAGTTTGTGCTAGTAATGTTATGCAGCTTCACAACCATTATCGAATATACCAAATAAAAAATATGGGAAACAGTAACTGAATAATATTTCACATAATTTTGTGTAGAGGCGGCTACATTATGACAAGTTTTATTTAAGTTACCATTCATTCGTGTTTAATTTTTGTAATTTTTGTAACCATACATTTTTCGATAAAGTTAATAGTATATTTATTTTCTATCAAATTACGATTCTTCAAGTTCTAAACTGAAATTATCGGATATCCGACATATTATATTCACATCCATAACCGAAACTGATGAAATTATCTAAATACATATATCCCTAACAAATGTAGTTTGTGCAGTGGAAAAGTAGTGCGATGGACGGATGGAGTGTCGAGTGGCGGGATACGCACCGGTAGTGCTCCACGCGGCCGCGGTAGCGCACGCAGAGCGTGTGGTCGCCGGGGAAGTTGGTGCTCTCGCGCACGAGGAACACGCCGTCCGGCGAGCCCGACAGCAGCGCCTCCGCGCGCTCGCGGGAGATCGCGCCGTGGTGCCATCTGTGCGACAATCGGTGTTAATAATCAATGATAATCTTTATCTATGCTTCAATATCATATCTAGAACCACATTGACCTAGTACAAAGGACGACGGGCATAGTACGGAATTCATAGACGACATAAAATAATTTCATAGAAGCTTATAATTTGCTGAACGACGCAACCCTTGCTAGGCAGCTTAGTATACAAGAATAAACATAACATAACCATTAAACATTTTCGCTTGCAATGTGAATTTAAGGAATAATTCAATTGTCTGTTTTCTTTCCTGTTTTGCATTGTCATTTTTGTTTAATCTCATTAATTAATAAATCAATTGGTATTGATACCATTTAATATATTGTTGCTCGACTAAATAATAATTGATACACCTTACTGTCTTAACGGCAACCTGTAGACGTATGTTTTGTGCACATCTATAGCACTATACCGTTTCAACAAATTTAATTTTCCTTCTTTTATAATTAATAATAAGAAGGAACAACAATTTTCAATGTTCGATGATATTATATAATCAAACAAAAGGTTAGACTAATAGCTTCACGATTGTATTCCCTGTGTCGTTAGTAGACAAAAATAGGTACACATATACCCAGACCGAATATCTAAACGAAGAATTTAAATTTCCTCGTAGCCGGGTATGGAACAGGAATCCTCTGAGTAGCAAACTAGTTTCAGGACTGCACATAACACGGATGGGATCATATTATATGGATTTAAAGGAATGACAGCACTCTTCGTGGGACAAGTGCGGCGGGACCATAGCAGTAACTTTTCTTTTTTTTATGTTCGAAGAGTAGCGAACGAGCGTGCAGGCCATCTGATGTAAAGTGGTCACTGCAGCCCATGGACACCTACATTTAACCTCAAACAAAAGTGAAGTTCTGTCTGAGTACATACATAGATGCGTCACTACTCCTGAGGACTAAGATGGTCGCTTCGCTGTCAGTGTGCCCGGCAAACGCACCTCTCCAACCGAAACACTAAACTGTTTCACGGCGGATTATGAGGGCGGCGGTGGTACTTCCCCGGACGAACTATAGTTCTACCACCTCTCAAAACTATATAAGATAAGTAATTTTTATATAAAGCATGGGTATTTTTTCATTTCACTAAAATATATAAACAATTTAATAAATTACAAAGCAACAAAGTAGCAAAACCGTAAACATCGGTGAAAACAATAATTTGTTAACAACAAATAACTGACAGCCGCTTGTCACACGATCAAACCTAATCACTATATCGCCATATTATGATGTAATTATCCTTATAAAGTGTGCATGTAATTACGGTAATAGTTAAATTTAGCACATATATTAAAGTACAACTAACTGGCTGTGGGTATTTTCCTACGAATAAGAATGATCTTACAGAATATATTCTATGACCAACTATATGTAAGTAGTTTTAAGAACGTGTTCTGCATCGAGATCACCTATGACAAATTATAAATGAAAACTACCTATTGACAATTAATACCTGTGATAGGCTAATGGTAAGATTTCGACCTACGCACGCACCTAAGATTTTTGAAGTTATGTACGTATTAAAAATTAATTATCACTTGTTTTAACGGCGACACCGTCGGGAAACCTGCATGCCCGGAAGTTCTTTGTTAAGTTCCCAAAGCTGTGTGAAGTCTATGAATCCGCGCTTGGCAAGCGTGGTGGACTATGGTCTGCTCGTTTCATTCTAATAAGAGACCCCTGCCCAATAGTAGGTCCATAATGAATTGATGACAGTACAGTAAGGTATAAAAAAAAAATTATAGTTTACAGTATAGTAAACTATAAAAAACATTTGCTTTGCATGTACCGGTAAACAAAACTATGTTACAAGAATCACAATTATTTTAGTAATATTACACAAAGTAAACTATTAAGTAACTATTACAGTACAATGTAATCTCCTGATGTTATGATATCAATAGATATATTGTACGAACGTAAATTATGTTTTTACTTTGTAAAATTACGTCAATCGTTTGAAGAAACCGACAATACCAGTTTATTTTTTTCACACAACACTTATGTAAATTCTATATAATATTTGAAGTAAGTATATTATATTTACTCTGTGTGTTCGTAATTGAAGGGTGGTTTCGATGTTTTCACTTTCTGTGGCGTGTCACACTCACTTTTGTCACTCTCCATTACCGCCTCGCCGCGGTTAGACAGAGAACGCAACTAATAGACAAGTGAGTAACGTGATACGACAAAAAATTATCTCTTATCACATCGTTGTGGAAACGTATTGTGTACATTTATTTTTATCGCGAATTGATTACGTATTATTATTATATAATGTCGTAGATTATATGACAATAGGTTAACAGGTGGTAGAACTATAGTTCGCCCCCGGACACACAGCTACGTAAACACTGCTACGATGAATTATTTTAGTATCAATTAAAATTCCCATACTTATCATGTAGTTATCGAGCCATTGATTAAGTCTTGTTTTAATACCATATAAAAACTATGCTTGAAACACATCCCCATATTCTTGTGAGATATGCTAATAGGTGGTAGAATTAGTTCCTCCGGGAATGTACCACCGCCGCCCTCAGAATCCGCAGCTGGAGGCACGTAGACCTCCCCTACAAAGTTTTGTTTCAATCATTACGCTTGACCGTGCATGTTGGTCACCGTATCAGTTGAGTAATTTTGTAGGGAGACCCTATTAATCTCCTCGGTAAAAGGGATAGATGGTATTCCGGGCTGACATCACAAGGCTATTGGATACTTAACAACATCTTCCCACCCTACATAACATCTCTAACCCTACGGCACTACGCACCACGGGGAGGGGGAGAAGGGTGAGGAATTATTCGGGTCTCGAGTGTATCCTCTTTGCGCGGGCTTGTTTTCTAGGAGATGTATGCCTGATGATTACTAATATTAACGCATTATGTTACAATATTAATTAAAATATTATCATATACAATGGACCATGAAGAATGTAATTAACAATGGGGGCCATACCCACTGTTTAGTGTGTAATGGATACTCACGGCCATTGCGTCATATTGACGAGCCTGTTGCCAGCAGGAGGTGGATTCTGACTGGAAGAGTTCACCAACACGTCACTGGAGCCCTTTGGGGCCACTGAAAAAAAAAATACTTATGTGTATATTTTGTTACTGAATATTACATGTTTATGGGAATCGTCTGTGTCATAACTGTATTGCTGCAAAAAAACAAACATGCACAATAATCATTAATTATATAAATAAGGATAAAATACAATATATATGTACGTATATAGGAGAATTCGTAGGATTAATATAGTATAAAGCCTAAAGCCATATTATCTAATAGGTGGTAGAACTATAGCTTGTCAGGGAATGTATCACCGCCGTCCTCATTATACGCCATGAAGCAATTATATTCGGTTGGAGGTGTGGCGGACACACAGCGAAGCGACCATTATAATCCTCACGCAGGAACTAGTAGGAACGCATATACGTGCGACCTTAGATAGATCTTCCGTACTGTTGGAGATTATCTAACCTCTGGTAACCTAAGTTTATTTATCATATGTGTTGGTGTCCATGGGCTGCAGTGGCCACTTAACATCAAGTGGCCTGCACGCTAGTGTACTACTCTTCTCATATAAAAATGTGTGAAAGTGTTAAAGAATTTCTAATGAATATTACGTTATAGTTTCCAGAGGACAATGATTGGCGACAAGTCGATTATAAGTAAACCTTTTATAAAGTTATATATACCGTATGTGGCACAGTAACATCCGATAATATTGAAAGACACGGACTATCACACGGAATTTCCAGAACAGTAGAACAATTTAAAATAGATTATTATAATGTCACGTCATGTGCATATCATGACTGAAACTCATCATATCAATAAGTGCTCGTCAAAAGACCACATTTGTGGTAAACCTGGGATTATATTACCATAACGTGACGCACGCTACTAATAGTTATATATAAGAACCAAACTAGAATGTTCAGTAGACATACACTTCTAGATAATAGTTGATTTTTTTTTTTTACTTTACATATCGCAAAAAAATGTTTTTCGAATTATTTATCATATTTCATCGTATCACATCCACAATAAATTCCGGAAACATTTTAAATGCTTCACTACTATAAATAAAACTAAAACCATATGCGACATATCAATAAAATCTTCAGATCTCATTATATCTACTGACATTAATAAAGAATATATAAGATTGTTCGTTGTTGACTAATCCGCGTTGGAGTAGCGTAGTGGAATATACTTCAAGGCTGCCCTAGTTGTGGGGAGAAACCCGTGCCCAGCAGTGGGACATAAAAGGGTTGACTCTTGAAGAGAAGACCAGATTTAGTTTAAAACACGTAATTAGTCATGCTAAGTATAGTTTCATTATAATTTGCAAGTCGCGAATATACGAGTTTGATGATACGTGACACGGTTAGTGCACGATAAGGGCGAGATAAAGAAACAAAACAAAGCAATTGCACTTATATCCATCTGCAGTAGAATGTGCCCTAATGACCCAGATAGCATGATTTATTGATTTTACGACTAGCATCAAAGACCTACCATCTACCTACCTGCACCAGCATTATCATTGAGAATAATATTAATAAAGTTATACTTTATTAACAATGTTGCATTGTTAATCGTCTTGAATAATACGACAGTTTTTGCAAAACAATTGAGAATAATAAAAAGGATAAGGTTCACAGATTCATCAACGTTGACGCTTGGGGTTTAGAAACAAAATTATCCACTAACCCCAAACTCAACATATTATTATATAAAAATATCCCTAATTATTGATTGAGTTAAAAGTATCCCATCATCTTAGTTTCCTCATATCTGAAGGTTGTGATCACCAAAAATTTTCTTCTCCACATAACCCTTCCAGTTGTTCTTTCTTGCCACAGGCACATAGATTCATGTACGTTGGTATGGTGGTATGATGTTTACAAATTATTTAAATTTTTAGATTTTTAATCAAATCAATGTAGGTTTTTATTTGGTTGCGGTCTTCGCTTAGTACAAAATGTTTACAACTTACCTATAAAGCACACTTACTTTAAAAATGAAATATTACAGTTCACCGCTGTAATAACATTATACCCATAGTACTAATATTGGTTTAACCACATATGTCCATTTATGGACATTTTAAGACTAACTGTATCAGTCATATTCAATTTAATGAATGTCGTTTTCAATTTATATGATTGTCACGCTATTAAGGATATTACCAGATAAAGCAAACGTTTAAAAAATATCCATAAACAAGTGCCCAATCTACATTACAGATCAACATATCTCTGGATACCGATACGAGCACTATGCATTAATTGATCATCGTAGGCTCATCAAAAATCTTTTCAGTATTGGCACAATCTATAATCGAAACCTTTACATTCCGTCATGAGTGTCTGCGAATGTCCTGCATTAAGTCATAATAAAAGTCTGTTACTGGGGTCACAACGACTCCCAACTTTATGAATTCAGAGCACTGAACTGTAAGTGCATTACACGTATCACACAGATAGTTAGTCTAGGTTATTGTCCAATGGCAAATAATATAAATAATAATGGTGCTTACACTGTTGCATCGATTATAATAAAACTTTGCAATACATCTTGCAGTGGTCCACACCGCATGTGGACATGAATTTATCTCAAAAATTGGTTTTTTCTCTGATTGCTTAAAACCATTTCTTGTCAGAATTAGATTTTTGTATATGAATTTAACATAAATATAATTTTTGAATATGTACTGCAAATAATAATTACTATACAAATATTTATACAAGCAGTAATATGGCCTAGTGGTTAGATTCTAGCATGTTACATTTTAGTGTACTGTGCACTGGGGATGCAAAGTTCAAATGCCGTATGCACCTCTGTTTTTTCCTTTTATGTTACATATAATAGAAATTAATGATTACTTACTTTAACGGCGTAGGAAAACATCGTGAAACAACTTAGATGCCTGACTTGTCCGTATGGTTCTCAAAGGTGTGTGAACTCTACCAATCCGCACTTGACCAACGTGGTGGACGAGGGCCTTACGATTCGATACCGATACGAGGACATCCGTGTGATACAACGGCACCGTAATGGATTGATGATGTTAATAATGATAATGTTTGAAATATTTCATACCGGACGTAGTTTGTGAGGTGTGCATAGCGGCGGTAGCGGGGCCGGCCGTCGCGGCCGCTCGCACCGAAGATGACATTACGTTCTGTTGATCAACAAATAATTAGGCCACTTTTAAACTTACTGTTAATTACTAAAAGTACACTTAAGTACACGTATCTACATAAGATTTATCAAAACTGAGTAGTGCAAATAATGAATATCATTCTTTGCACTATGCACAATATGTACTAGTTTTGACAATATCGACAATATATAATGTTATGGATTCGTTTATTTATTCAAATATTAATATTTAATTCAGTCTGGGAAAAAGGAAATATAAATTAAAAAGTAATATCCATTCTAGTAATCTTGCGAAAATGTATGCTTGATACGTAAGAAAAATTACAACGTTCTAATAGGGTTCACGCGGACACCTTAATGTACGTAAATGTAACACCTAGGAATTTAAGCATAATGTTATCATAAAATTAATGAAATAATCCACATTTGTCACATATTGGTAAATTTTCAAGTGTAAACTAATGACTGAATCTTTCTCAATTATATTAACTTTGAATTACGGCAATTTAAAACAGTAATAGGTAGACTTTAACTATTTAACATAATCGGCTGATCATTGCCAACTACTTCTCACCATTTACCAACACCAAATGAACTAAGTAATATTCCTAGTATACAACGGTGAATGTTTCAAGCGAAGAAAGGCAAATTAGGCTCTAGGTTTCAAGAGATCTTCTCTTTCAAGAGATCTTTACCAACAATGGTAGTACTTACACCATGTTAAGACGCTACGGCGCCTTACTCCCTTCCTCTATCTATAGCATATCAGTTTAAAACGGAGTTTTAAAGTCAGTTCTGTCTACAAGGAGTTAGCTCAACTAGTTGGCAAACTAATCCACATTTGAAACATTACTCCTAGTGTAAGGATGAATGTAACCCCGGCGTTATGGTTTAATTATACAGAATGGCAGTACAAGGTACGTTTTAACACCAGTTACATCGTGGTTATTATCACTTACATTCGGAGATCCACTTTATTATGTGTAGTAATCAGATAAAGCTAAGTTAACAGTTGAAATAACACTTACGTTGTGCGTCACAGAGTTTTGCAATGCGGTTGGTGATAGTGGAGCATGAAGACCAGAATTCCCACTCACTCCGCCACCAGACTAAAAAGCAATGTATCATAAACTATTTATTAGTGCCTAAAACGATTTAGAGTAATTATAGCCTAGGTATAAACGACATTTCCGGTTAAAGGTTTCAGGTTTCCGAGGATAAAAGCCCAGATCAACGGGTAATACCTCATATT
>DWKL01003852.1:0-11126 GCA_018249415.1 Phareas burnsi
GGAAACCACACCTCTCCAACCGAAACACAACATTATTGCTTCACGGCGGATTATGAGGGCGACGGTGGTACTTTCCCAGACGAACGATTGTTCTACCACCTATTAAATTGGATTGGAAAAAGTATAATATTAAAACGCATAAAACCTCTTCATAATCCGAAAACATCAGTGATCCCAATATAAAATGGATTACCACTAACATATTCGCACAGATCCTCCGAAATAGCGGGCACATAAAAAATAACCACTTAGGTACATTTTCATCCCGCGAAAGCCTCTCATATTTTTTCTAGATATCCATATTGGGCGAACTATTTGCAGGTTTCTTTTCGGCCGAGCTGCCACTAGAGATGACAGCGGCCATTTATCCCCGACACTTGAGGGTCATATTTCGGCATGTCTTTACCAGACTCTACCTAATTACTTGAATGTTTTTTTATGTTCTTCAAGAAACCATGTTGGCGAGTTGAGGATAAAGAAGCTTTTTGAGTTTGTAGCCGTTTGTACAACATGTAACTTCAACAATATGCATTTTAGCAGCGTGGTAGAGTTCCAGGACTTTTCCAGCCGTGAGGAGTGACCCGTGCCCATATGGGACATAAAAAGGGTTGCAGCCAAGCCAGCCATATATCATGTAAATATTATATATTCATAGCACAAGAATAGAATTCCAGGAGTTGTGGGAAAGACCAGAAATAAACACCCAGACCCAGAACAGAAATTTAATATAATGTCTGCTTGACTGGGAATCGGACATGGAACTGTCTGCTTGTCAGACCATTACAGTGACCGCTGCGTATTTAAAACATTACAATCAAAATTACATTGTTATATAAAATGCAAATCTTTTTGCTCAATAATAATAATAAATGAATAAATAGATATAAATGAATGAATAGATATAAATTTATAATATAATGTTACATGGCAAGGTAATATGATATAAAATATATATTAAAAAATAACAAACATAATGCATGAAATATATACAATTTATGTATAGAAGAAATAATAGGTTCTTTTTTGTTATATTATTTGACTTTTGGAACCGGAAGGTGACCATCGCGTCCGACAGCTGAATGTGCTCTCTGAAGCATGGAAGGACATATGAAATTTAGTGGTGTGAAAATTATTAATCAGTTAAATAGAAACGCTATAATTGTGCTTTAAGGGCTGTTACTGTAAAATATGTTTGTATTGCGATTAGGATAGATCTCTACTGTAGAGCCGATAGCCGTCCGATGAATGTCGTACCGGATTCCTAGTCTATAAACAATTATGTAATGTGCAACACATTTGAATATGTCCGAGGTTTGAATCCCTCACGCACTTCACATTTTTGGTAGTTATGTGCTTATTAGAAAATAATTATCACTTGCTTTAACGGTGAAGGAAAACATCGTGAGGAAACCTACACATCTAAGAGTTCTTTGTACAATTCTCGAAGGTGTGTGAAGTCTACCAATCTGCACTTTGCCAGCGTGACGGACTGTGTCCTAACCCTTCTCGTTCTGAGAGAAAACCCGTGCCCTACAGTGAGACATTAATGGCTTGATGATGATGATGATGATGACAATATATTAACTTTCATCTGCAGCAACACCACCGCGCGCTGTTTCTGCTGCAGCAGTATCGCTGCTGTAGCCTCGTCCTTAGGAATAATAACGCTTGTGTTATTTCCTGGTCTACAAGTAATAGGTGATAGAACTATAATTCGGTTAGAAAGACTTGCTTTTCGGGTACACTTCTAGCGAGTTGTCCTTATGTTCCTCAGGAATAGTGATGTATGAGTGATGATTTATCACGCTGACCGAGCGCCTTTGGTAGACTTCACATACCTTTGGGAACTTTTGTAAAAAAATCAGAGGTTTAGTTGCAATGTTTTTTTTTCACCGTTAAAGGAACGTAACCATTTTAATACTATATATAATATCTTACCATTAGACTTTAAAACGTTGACTGCGGCAAACACACCTGTCGTGTTTTACTGTACGCGCCACCCGTTCGGCTCGCACGCATACGGCGTGTTCCGCCGTACTGAAACACGCCTGTTATGTTACGCGCCGCACGGGTGGACTTCAAACATTAGCGCCGCAGTCAACGTGTTAACTATCGTTTCACTCAACTCACCTCAAGAACAACACTCTCCATCAATTGAATTGCGAAAGCTTGGTACAGTCACACTGAAACACCGATTAATTTCCAAGAAAGCGAATCAACCCCGATAGTGTAGATGGTCCCTTAGTGTCTCGCCACACAAAACGAATTGCTTCACTGCAACATTACGGCCAGTTTCCGCCCTCTTCCGGTGCTATTGTCTCGTCCCATCCGTCTCTTTCCCGCACGCCACCTGCCCTATTCACCTCTCTTTCCCCTCCTATTTTAAACTCCATATTCATTGAACTTAATTCATTTCCTCGAATGCTTTAGTAAACAGGTAGTTTTTCTTCTTAGAATTGTTTGAAGCGGAATTTCTTTGCGCGGTTTCTAAAGAAAGATACATCGGCTACATTAATATGTATGGGGTAAGGGGAACGGTTTTCTTTGGTCAGTATAATTAGAGCAAGAAATTCAAGGATTTCGTACAACGGAACTGTGTTTCGCAGGAATGTGTTTTTAATTTTGGCGCTTGAGTAACTAATTGATGCACAGTTTATTTTCATCTTGATATTATGTTACGGTGTGAAGCAGCGGTACCCTAGTGGTTAAGATTCCGGCCTCTCACACTGGAGGTCCGGAGTTCGAATCCCGCACGTCTGGTTATTCGAAGTTATGTGCGTATTAAAAAATAATTATCGCTTGCTTTACCGGTGAAAGGAAACATTGTGTGGAAACCTGCATGTCTGAGAGTTTTCTATAAAGTTCTTGAAGGTGTGTGAAGTCTTCCAATCCGCACTTGGCCAGCGTGCCCTCGTGCCCAGCAGTGGGACATTAATGGATTGAAGATGACGATTCTGTTACTGCTATAATTTTTTAATTGCTTTACTGTTCTGTATTCTGTTTGTAAAGCAGACAAATTTTATTAGGCATTCTAAATTAGTTCTTAAGAGTAACAGCGCAACTATTATCGTCTTCAAGATATCACGGGGTATTTCACATCAAGTAGGTGGTACCGTGCTACAAAAGATAAAGGTCGTAACACCATAGCCTGAAATTATATTATATATTTTTTTCTTTATGTTTGAAACGTACCAAACGAGCGTGCAGGTCACCTCATGTTAAGTGGTCACTACAACCTATGAACACTCACATCTAAGCTCAAACAAAACTGAAGTTCTATCTGAGGTCATAGATAGATGCGTTACTACTCCTGAGGACTAAGATGGTCGCCTCGTTGTAAGCGTGCCCGGCAACCGCACCTCTCCAACCGAAACACAAAAACTGTTTCATGGCGGATTACGAGGATGGCGGTGGTACTTCTGCGGACGAACTATAATTCTATCACCTTCAAAATGAATGATCATGACAGTATTAGTGAAACAGATTTATGGCTTCAACTCTTTTTTATGCCCCACTGCACGGGCACGGGTGTCTTCTCACAACTGGGGAAGGCCTAGAGCATACTCCACCACGCTGCTCCAATGCGGATTGCTGGAGATATGTATTAATGGCAAATCCGTGTCGAATGTTTTCAAACTACCCACAAGGCCTCTGATAGGGTTTAACGACTGCTGTCAAATACTCATCTTAATAGTACATCATTAGTACATATCTTAATAGGGCCTTTATAGGGCCAGTAGTCATATAAATATTTAATTTCTAGAAAAATTTGTTAGATGGTAGAACTCTAGTTCGTCCGGGGAAGTACCACCGCCGCTCTCACAACCCGCCGTGAAGCATTTTTGTGTTTCGGTTGGACAGTTGCGGTTGCCGGGCACACTTACAGCGAGGCGATCATCTTTGTCCTCTGGAGTAGCGACGCATCTATATTCGACCTCAGGCAGAACTTCTGTTTTGGTTGAGATTAACACTTTGACTGCGGCAAACGCAGTGTTTTACTATCCGAGCCACCCGTGCGGCTCGCACGCGTACGGTGTGTGCCGCCGTGCTGGAACACGCTTGTTGTGTTGCGCGTTGCACGGATGGATTGTTTCGTCGTAGCCGCCGCAGTCAACGTGTTAAATGTAGGTGTCTATGGGTTGCAGTGACCACTTCACATAAGGTGACCTGTACGCTCGTTCGCTACTCTTCGAATATAAAAAAAAGACAAAAATCACCTCAAAATCATTCGCTTCTTTAATGACTACGACTCTGACAGATCAATCCATATCATCCACCCGCGTGACGCGCTATCAGCTAAAAAGGAAATCATTAATGAGGAACGAGAGCAGAAAATTAAGCTTTGAAAGCGTAATTGAAGTCACATTTTTGACGGAAATTCGTTAAATCACCTTTAGACATGACACGTGTTCCGAGCTGGAAAGTGGAGCATTTTCCTCTTAAATTTTACGGTTTACTGCTTTGCTTCATCATATACGATAAAAGGGTGTGCTATCACATCAACGGTCCCGGCAATGAAAGAAAAATATAAACATATCTCAGTTGAAGAGCTCTGACCTATGAAAGTCCAGTCAACATCATAAACTCTGCGGGCGGTCAGTTCTTCAGTGGATCATTATCAACATCAGCCTATTACAGTCACATTGTTGGGCATATCTTTCATCTCAGAATGAGGGGAGTTCGACCACGGTCCACCATGCTAGCCAAATGCGGATTGATAGAGCACACCTTTCCTCACTAAGTTTTCATTCCGTTAAAGTAATTAATAATTCCAATTCCAAACATTGTGAGGAAACCTACACATTTGAGAGATTTTTGTAAAGTCCTTGAAGGCGTATCGTCTACCGATTCGCACTTGGCCAGCGTGGCAGACTATGGCCTAATCCTTTTCATTCTAAGAAGAGACCCATGCTCAGCAGTGGGACATTAATAAGTTGATGATGAATGTGAATTAGTGATCGCCAGTTGTTTTCGTGCTTCATAGAAAACGCGCGAATTTAATAACATTTATATTTTTTATACATTTTATGGTACATTCACTTCTACTATTTATTTAAACTTTTACACCATCCTAATAACTATTGACACAAAGACGAAATTAAAGTTTGAGAGATAAAAAAGAAACAAAACAAAAATGAAAAATTATATTTACATACATATATACAATCTATATACATCCCCGTACATATTTTTTTTAACTTGCACTATTTCAAAAATTCCCGTACACGTGAATAGTTAAATGAATAAATAAATTGATATATAGACAAATATGATACAATAAACATAAGTATAATTTAGTAATATTAGTTATGATATATTTCAAAAGCTTTTTATGAAGACTCCTTTCTCTATATCTAGAGAATTCACGTTTCAAAATCCAGCAGCTGGAAGCTTATTTCACTTAATTCTTATACTGTCGCAAAAGGTTACGTGATAAACATTATTTTACAATTTAAACTATTCTTACAAACGTGTATTTTTAACAAGTTCGCAGAGTTTAGCGTTTAAATACCAAACTTGCGATTCGTTACCCGCTAGTGGTCAAACGTGTTCAATTTCCTCTTTCACCATTTATTCCGGTAGTAACCGAATTATTTGAGGAGAGTCCACCAGTTTTAATTCGACGTTTATTTCATTGAGGTAAATGTCCTGAAAATTGCGGTAACGGCTTCGAAAGTGTACTTTTCGAAAACGCCGATATTAATTTAGTGCTAATACTGAATTCAATAGTTTTTTTTTTTTTATAAAGTAGCAAACGAGCATGCAGCCCACCTGACGTTAAGTGGTCACCACAGCTCATGGACACCCACATCCAACCTCAAACAAAACCGAAGTTCCGTTTGAGGTTGTATATGGATGCGTTACTACTCCTGAGGACTATGATGGTCGCCTCGCTATATGTGTGCCTGGCAACCGCACCTCTCCAACCGAAACGCAACCACTGCCTCACGGCGGATTACGAGGGCGGCGGTGGTACTTCCCCAGACGAACGATTGTTCTACCACCTTTTGAATGTATTAAATGGCTTTTATGTTTTAAATCATGAATACTCAGGAATATTCTGAATATTCCGGCAATTCAATTTCATATACATACGTATGGAATATTTCATTTAAAAGAAAAAAAGTGTAATGGGAAGAATTTAATAATAATCTTTACAAGCAAAATTAATAATAAAAATAGAGGCATATATATATTAATGTCTTTACCATACAAAAAATTAAAGTCAATCAAAGGTCAACTGATTATTAGCATTGGAGTCCGTTAACCATTACCATTAAAGTCAACCAAAGTCAATGGTATACTCAATCAAAAATTTAAGTAACTGATATAAACAAAATTTTAAAGCATTGTATATATTGTTTATAGTTGAAAAATCTTAAATTGATTTCGATAGCACATAATGTTTCTTAAAGTCTATAAACATCACAATATTTTAAAAATTAAGTATTAAATCAAAGTTTTTAGAGACTTCTATTATGGGAAAGGTTATTTCTCAGTAAATTAATGTTGTAAGCTCCTTTTATTGCTGTTACGGTATCTTTATCGAGTTTCGAGGAAATTTATCGGAGTGAGTCTCAGGGACTGCAAATTAGTGCGTAAATGGACAGTAATAATTAATGGTGGGAATAAAGTGTGTTAATTAAAATGTTGCCCTTCGTTCTTTGATTTTAATAGAATGGTTAAAAACCCTTTATACACTCATTGCCCTACTGCTACTACTAGGTTTGTGTCATAAGTGCCATGGACACATACAAACACGAATACACACACACCCAGATCCAGAACAGAAATCTAAATGCACTTTTTAGAAGTCTGTCTTGCTGGGAATCGAATCCGGTACCCTTTGTGCGTCAGACTGGTACGGTGACCGCTGTGCCACACGTGTCGTCGACTACAATCAAATTATTGTTTTTTGGGAACTTTTGTCACGTAATTATACTGATTTCTACAATCCACGGATTCGATAACCAATTTCAAACAGGGGTCTACCTGAAAATTATCATACATGCTTTCATTCCTACCTTTGACCCCTAATGAGACCACTTTTATCTCGTATTAGTTATTATTGTATTTCTTTCAGAAAATATGTAAGGGGAAATTAAAATAAAAATGAAAACTAATTGAATATATTAGGTAGTATAAAAATAAACTGAAATTAATCTATTTGTTTTAACACACCCTTTAAATCAGAATACAGCAACAAATTACTGCAAAAAAAATATGAGCCGGCAATAGCATAGATTGTTGTGCAGAAAAAAAAAAAAAGAAGCATAAAAATTCAATTAGGACTTTACCGTTCTAACTTGTGTATTAAATGGGAACCGTTTCAATAGATAGTTGCAATACAACAGATATTAACTTGGACGAAATGAGGTCGCCTATATATTTTATTTAAATTGCTCATTTTTTCACAACGAAATAACGCGACGAGGGCTATGATTTTCTAAATCAACTACTTTTAATTTTAATTTGTTTCAATTTATACAGTTCTACAGAGTTAAATTATTCTATACTATACACTTTATTACACAATTTATTGTAATACATAACCGATATTCGTTGTTGAGTGCGTTGAAACTGTTATAAATTAAGATTAAAAGTACAGTCCACTCGTCAAGATACATTAATTAATAAAGTAACAATGCTTACGGAGCAGTTTGTCGATATTGCGTAACCATTAGCCGGGGGCGGTCGATCGGAACCGACTTCATATACGCTGATGGATGAACTGTATTAAGATAAATTCCTTATAGCACGTCGGGGTACTCGATAGTCTATGAATGCAATTAAGTGCCTTGACTAACGGTTGTTTTAGTTGTCTCTGTTCAAGCGTAAGTCAACTTGTGCGGCCAACACTTTAACGAACTAATGAAGTGAGTAAATGCTTGTAAGGAATTTATCTTTTCTTTTAAGCATTTCTACGATAAAAAGAAAAGATAAATTGTAGCCAATGAGCATAGAGGTATACCGCATTACGATAAATGGTCACTGCCGCCCATGAAAATCTTTAATCAACTCCAAATAGGATTAAAGTTGTACCTGACTACCAAGAGATGCGTTGCTAAGCCTTCAGAATAAGCTTAAACATCGTATGGTTCTTACCTTACCGCACTACTACTACTACCTTACAAACTATAACACAAAGGCGTAGCACACTGTTAAAATAAGTCAAAAATATGTGTGATGGCGCCTACGGAGTCACATCACAATGATACTACCACCTTTATTTATTATCTGGCATTATTGCAAAGCCATTAGCCGTGGGCGCTCTTTCAAGGCACAAGGCCGGCGCGCCTCTTCATATCTGCCGGTATACATTGTAACTATTGAGCTAGATTCCTTTAGTAGTAACTCGTCCAATTGTATTAACCTTTAAGACGATTTAGCCAATTGATAACAATGTTCCGACTAACGGTTTAGTTGTGGTTACTTCTATTAACACAAATGAAAGTGCGATCATGGATGACAATTTAGGAAACTGTCTTAAATATTTAAATATAAGATATGTAGGTAGTACTAGTACATAACATCATTTTATAATTTTATGCACAAACTCGTCAAATGTCACACATTCTGAAAAAATGTTCTTCAGGCTTCCTATCATAGACAAAAAGCCAGTTCCTATATGTGGTTGTGTCCAAGAGCCCACAGATTATAAATGAAATTGAAATGTCTCCGTAGTGGTACGAAACTCGGTCTATCATTTTGGAGTTCCGAATTCGAAACGCGACCTCTCATTTTTAAAGCTTATTAGAAATTATTTATTACTCGTCGTAATGGTATAAGAATATATAGCGAAATCCCACATTGCTGATAGTCATTAATGTTCTCAAATTTGTATGAGATTTTCCAACATATACTTGACCAACTCTTTTAAATGGAAGTAGGAAAAAAGCATATAGTCTACTTAGTGGTAAGTGGATACTGCCGCCCATGCACATCCATTATTGACACGAAATAGAATTAAAGTTAAAACTGATTGCAGCCACAGATGCATTACTGTCCCTGAGGAATAATTTGGAAAATCTAAGGTGTCCTTTCCCTCACCGTACCCTTCAACCGACAATATTATTATAAAACAGAAACAAATGTGCCAGTGGTACCTCAGGATGCGAATCTCAAAGGTTTTATCACCTTTAAGAAGAGAAAGAAAAAAAATGTTCCATAAAAGGAAAGAACCCTTTCATTCTGAAAGAAGACTCATGCGTAGCACAAGAATGATTTGAGGTTATGTAGATTCAAGATAGCATAGGAGTAGTAGTATAGTAGTTAGCTAGTAGTGAGGTTATGTAGTTAGTAGATCCCGACTGAAGCACTTTTTAAATAAATGAAGTCCTTCGAAATGTCTGAACGTCGAATAGTTTATTACAACAATTGGCGTAATGGTTATTTGATTGAACAATTAATATAGTTGTTTAGATTATTTATCGTAAGATAAGCATAGCATAAATTGCGCAAGAGAGCTACCGACGCGTTCACCAGAGATCCTAGAATCTCCCGACAGACGCCGGGTGACTGTGAAAGGGATTTGATGAGTAAAAATCCCACGTAACCCATTCTATCTCCCAAGAGATCGGGTATCTTTGGAAGACGGATGGTGATAGGTTTAATAACAGGTTTATTAACGTCTACTTAATTTTGGACCGTGCAACTTAGTGCGTAATTATGAAATTATTTATGTCATAATAAGTGGTAGAATAGTTCGATCGAAAAGGACCACAGCCGCCTTAATAATCCGCCGTGACGCAATTCTTGTATTGTGTTGCGTAACGCATCTATGTACACACGGCCAGATAGGACTTCAATCCCGTAATAATCTCTAATCGATTCGAAATTTAGAAATTTCGGAACTTATTGACTACCTAATTAAATACTCATACTTAAATAATAAGTTACGGTTAGTAATTAAATGCTCATACTTGACTAATAAGTTACGGTTACTAATTAAATACTCATAGTTAACTAATAAGTTACGGTTACTAATTAAATACTCATACTTAACTAAAAAGTTACGGTTACTAATTAAATACTCATACTTGACTAATAAGTTGCGGTTACTAATTAAATGCTCATACTTGACTAAAAACTTACGGTTACTAATTAAATACTCATAGTTAACTAATAAGTTACGGTTACTAATTAAATACTCATACTTAACTAAAAAGTTACGGTTACTAATTAAATACTCATACTTGACTAATAAGTTGCGGTTACTAATTAAATGCTCATACTTGACTAAAAACTTACGGTAACTAATTAAATACTCATAATTAACTAAAAAGTTAAGGTTACTAATTAAATACTCATACTTAACTTAAAAGTTACGGTTATTAATTAAATACTCATAGTTAACTAATAAGTTACGATTACTAATTATTTAATTGAGCACTAATTATACTTTAATTGAGTACTAATTGTAATTGATCACTAATAATTTAATTAAGTATTTACTCATACTTACCTAAAAAGTTACGGTTACTAATTAAATAGTCATACTTAACTAATAAGTTACGGTTAGCCAGTTGGTAAATATTTAAGTAATAAAAAAACGAGCTTAGTGTGAACATTTCCCCCAAGGTCACGTTTTCCACTTATGTTAATAAAATACTGCTTTTCAGTTAACTTAGCGTAGGATCTACATATAATGGTGCCGTATAATTGTATGTTTAGTTATTTTTACATTCCCTTTAACACGCAACTTACCGTGCCTCTATAGCATAGCTAAGGGCACGAAAGCCCTTCCATACCAACGCTGAAAGAAATACTATTGATATCAAATGGTGATATGAAATGCTTTTTGTGCTTGAAGAGTAGCAATCGAGCGTGCAGGTCACCTGATGTTTAGTGGTTACTACAGCCCATAGACACCCACATTTCTACTCAAACAAAACTGAAGTTGTGTCTATAGTCGTATCTAGATGCGTCACTACTCCTGGGGTCTAAGATGGTCGCTTCACCTCACCTCGCCTTTTGAGAGGCAAACGAAAACAAAACACAAAAATTGCATCATAGCAGATTACGAGGGCGGTGGTGGTGGAATTATATTTCTACCACCTGTCAAAATTGAAATTAATTTCAAAATTACAGGTATTTTAATCAGGTATATAGTTCTACCACCTGTC
>DWKL01003853.1:0-11123 GCA_018249415.1 Phareas burnsi
CCACCACCAACAAGTAGTTCGCTTCAAAACGGAGCATCATCAGGGTAAGTTGATTCTACGAGGGTTACCTATATGACCTGTATATTATTATATCTATTATATTATATTATACCTGTATGAAATTGTGACAAAACTGGAAAACAAAAAATATAGAAATACAAAAAAACTTAATCATAAAATTTTCGTATGTATATCAGAATTCAGTTCCAGTTTCCTGTAGTAAATTATATATATTATATATATACAATTTGAATCAATTTGGAGCAAATACTACGGATACCTATTTCAAATTTGCAATTAGTTAATTAAAAGGTAGAGATCCCGCCAGTACAATTTTCAATTAGCAATATTCTTTATGTGTTCGTTTTGCTGGCGAATTTCAAGCAATCGGTCGAAGTTACTCGAAAGATGGTAAAAGTCTTTGAAGTTCTCCTGCGGCGGTACCACCGATACATCTTTCTGTCTTCTAGCTGAATTATCGCTGTGTTCAAATTTGGAGGGTGTGGTAAGACAGATTTACTTTTTCGAGACGTCCTTTCGTAGTCCTCGTAAGTAGTAACTTTAATCGACTTCAGGACGTTTTTCATAACATAGAAGTGCTCGTAGCAAACGAGTATGCAGTCCACCTGATAGTGCTTAACCCCACGGCTTGTGCAGATCATAACCCATCTGCAAAGTTAACCAACGTCGTGCGCGGTCGGAAGTTGGATGAGTAACCGCTATTGGCTAAACATCATGCGCATTTCCGTGCTTCGGTGAGTTTGTTAAGTGGTTTGGAAACATCCGACACGGGTTGGTCACTAACCGGTATTTTCACTAATCTGCATTGGACCAGCGTGGTGGAGTATGTGTCAGCCCACCGCCTGTTGAGGCGAGAGATCCGTGACCAACAGTGGGACGTAAAACGGATTGCAGCCAAGAACGTCTGCCAATAAAACCAGATATGCCCAATAAAAGACGTAATTTCTTTATCGTTGTAGAGCCGTAAAACACACAAAAGATCGTTATCATACACAAGAAGTGTCATTCTTCATCTTTATGCTTGCCATATTCTTGTATAAAGGAAATTACTTCTCCTTTACGATGATGATTTAGCGTTTTGCTGATGGCGTGAAGGGCTTGTTGAGTGAATGTTTGTTTTTCGCTAGAATACCAAGGATTTTATCACCGTTCTCGGAACTTTAGTGATTACCATTTGTCATAACTTTCCTCCTTAACACTAGAAAGACGGTCGGGGATCTTTTGACCCATTTTTTAAGTTTATTATTTTTGTCCTACATGTTCCGTTACTTTTAAAGTTTGTCCCGTCTTTGCTCAACACATTGACTGCGGAAACACATCTGTCGTGTTTTACTGTTCGCGTGCCGCTGTTTATGTGCCGCCGTACTGGAACACGCCTGTAGCGCTGCGCGCCACGCGGGTGGATCGTTTCGAATATTAGCCGCCGCAGTCAACGTGTTAAATTCTTTATCACATAAAATATATGGTATAATTGAGGTGTTTTTAACAACAGTAGAGCCTTTCGTGTTGTAAATCTGGAGGCTCCACCGCCGTACCGGTTTCTACGTTATAACGTCAGTGGTAAATACTGCTGTGTTCTCAGAGGTAGCAATGCATGACCGACCTCAGGTAGTTGTCAATTCTAAACTACAGATGTCAATGAATAGCACACTTTGTGGTATTACGGTACACTTTAAGAGAGATCTACGTCCAGCAGTGAACGAAAGGCTGATATTATTATGATGACGATGGTTACGATGATGATAATGATGACGGTGATGCTGCTGCTGATAATGATGATGATGCTTACATTGATATTGTTGATGTGGTTGTTGATAATGATGATGACGATGATGATTATGGAGATGATGATGCTGACGATGATATTGTTGTTGATGTTGTTGATGATGATGATGACGATGATGATTATGAAGATGATGATGCTGACGATGATATTGTTGTTGATGATGATGATGACGATGACGATGATGATGCTGACGATGATGTTGTTGATGCTGATGATGATGATGGTGATGGTGATAAATGACAGTGACTACTTACCATCAGGACTACTGTATGGCCGTTTGATACTTCTATGCTAAAAATATGAATGAATATAGAAATGAAAGATGTAAAAATAACGCCTAGATGTGTCTACAATAAACATACTCTAGTTTGTATATACCGTCGTAATAACGGCCATTAAGTGTTTTTGCTGATGGCACGAACGGCTCGTTGAGCAAGTGTTGGCTATTTTGTGTGAATGGCTTTAATCAAGTGCCCTTTCACAGCTACGCTTGTTCAACTTACAACACCCAAGCTTTTCATGTTTCACTTGATTTTCTAAATACTCTTTGCGTTTTTAAAAATAAATATTTTTTAAATAATTCTTAAAGATTATATAATTTGAACAACCTTTATTTGCCACTATAAGTATATAATTTAAATTACTTAAGAACGAGTTTAATGTTGTTTTTATATTAACACGTTGACTGCTGCGGCTAATATTCGAAACAATCAACCCGTGGGGCGTGCAACACACCAGGAGTGTTCCAGTACCGCGGCACACACCGTATGCGTGCGAGCCGCACGGGTGGCGCGGACAGTAAACACGACAGATGCGATTGCCGCAGTCAATATGTTAATGAAAGTTGGTTTGTAATATAAAAAATTAGCGGGTACATAATGTTCACACGAAACGTAATCGAGCCTGTACATTGTACATGTTCCGTAACGACTACCATTAAGTGTTTTTGCCGATGACACGAATAGCTCGTTGAGCGAATCGTTAGCTCTTTCGAGTAAATGGGTTTAATCAAGAACGCTTTCAGCACTGCTTCTCATATTACGCTCAATGAATTTGTTGAAGATGTGTTTTATTAAATTGTCTGTTATCTCTTAGGGCGGATGTTACATAGCATGGATAGTTATGAAACAGAATACCACAAACCACTTTTTACATATTTTTTATTTATACTGGTTATCGGGTTGGGTAAGTGGCGAAATGTTTAGCAAGATTTATAGGAAATATAGGCACATTAAGTTCAGTTAAGTTCAGGTTAAGTTCAAATCATCTTTGAAAAATAATCTTTGTGAGCACCAAAAAACCCAGCTTATTACATGACACAAGTGCTGTTTTTAAGTAAACTCCAAATATACAGGTGTCCCAAAACTCAACGTCAAGCGGGAACTGGGTGGAGTGCCAGGCTATACCAGCTCCAATAAAAATAAGAAAAAAAATATATACAACACTTGGTTAAGGGACAACTGTCATATTTTTGAAATTGACGAAAGTTGACACTCTGTGCCAAATCTTATTTCTTATTTTTATTGGAGCTGGTATAGCCTGGTACTTTACCCAGTTTCCGTTTGACGTTGAGTTTCGGAACAATCTGTATACTTACCGTAATTTATGCCAACCAATATCGACAATATACCAACAAATGTAAGTCGACTGAGATGCTGTAATTGACTTCTATTCTGATTTGTATGTATATTGATAGACCTGCCGTGACATTACCCAGGGGACCCGGCAGAAGCCCAGCGCTGGTTGACCCTGGATAACCGGCATAATGAGTGGGACCCGTTTCGCAATGATTACGGCCTACACTGTTAGCATAATTAATTTCACGACCTGTTTTGTACTTGTACGAGTGTAGGGACAGTCATTATGAATTTCTCTCTCTCTCTCTCTCTTTCTTTCTTTCTTTCTTTCTCTCTTTCTTTCTTTCTCTCTTTCTTTCTTTCTACGATTCTCTGAGTACCCTCCAAGAAGACGTGGTTTTACTGTTTAAGTTAAATAAAAATTGATTAGATATTATAGATGTATGTATATATGACAAAAAACTTAATTAAGTATGTCCATACTATTAGCCTTACGATGACATAAATGGCTCGTTAAGAAAATTGTCAAGGCTTCAAGTGAATGGCTTTAATCAAGACCGGTCTCTTTTCATATTCCTCTCAGTGAATACGATCTGATAATAGACAAATTGCGTTTTGGTGAGACATTTTTATATATGTTACCGGAATATTGTTAAACCCGTCAGAATTTAATTTTCCTAGAAAGCTGGCGGCATATTGGGAATTGACAGGACAGTTTAAAATATAACGAATATAGATTGGTTATTTCTAATTTATTGATATTAAAATACTATTAGATATACCTCAAATTATAAAGGAATGTGTACTATGGTCCATCTATTACAATTTGAATCAAGTTTTAAAATTTGTTGGTGGTAGAACTAGTTCATCCGTGGAGGTACCACCGCTACCTTCGTAATCCGTCGTGAAGCAATACTTATGTTTCATTTGAAAAGGCCTTACCTTTTGCCGGGTAAACGGACAAGACGATCGTTGTCCTTAGTAGCGACGCGTCTACGTACAACCTCAGATGGGACTTCAGATCTGTTTGGGGTTAAATGTGGGTGTCCATGGGCAGTGACCACTTAACATCAGGCGGTCTGCAACTTCGTTTGCTATGCTCCTAACATAAAAAATTCTTACGATTTTATGGTTTTTATAATCTATTATATTTTAAATATTCGCTGTACCTATAAACCTAAACGAAGCAGTGATCGCCTAGTGGTTAAGATTCCGGCCTCTTTCACAGGAGGTCCGGGGTTTGAATCCCGCACGCGCCTCTATTTTTTTAAATTATGTGCGTATTAGAAATTAATTATTACTTGGTTTAACGGTGAAAGAAAACATCGTGAGGAAACCGATACATCTGAGAAATTTCTGTGAAGTTCTTGAAGGTGTGTAGACTTAACTACTAATCCGCATTTGGCCAGCTTGGTGGACTGACCCTTCTCATTCTGTGAGGAGACATGTGTCCAGCTGTAAGACATTAATGGGTTGATGATGACGAAAGAAAGATTGTGTAATGCCAAATCTTTTATAGGGAATTGTATTCGCAATTATTATAAAATACCAGACCATATCCAGCTACCGATGTTATCCCAGGCCGAAGTTGTAACGCCATGTGGATTACCTCTCTTTCTGCTGCATTTCAATAATGAGTTCTACCATCTAAGAGGTATTACGCACTGTCGACTGGTCGCCGGCAACTTGATTGCCGTGACTGTGACTTACTATAGTTTAAATAGGTGACTTACTTAAAATAGTCGCGTTGGTGTAAAATTATCTTAGTTGTAGTTAAACTAGTCGCCCCTAGACGGCGACAAACGTCATTGTAACAAAACTAAATCGTGTGTGTGTATATATTTAATTGGCCAGATAACAAATACATTAAGTTCACCTTCGTAACACTTCACTTACGGTGTTCAATATGAATAGATAAAATAGAATAACCATATTTTCGTATTTTGTCCTAAAAACCCCACCAGCATGGCGACCGCGGCGCTCTGCTCGTTGAGCCCGGCCGAGCGCCGCGAACAGGTAATGAATAACAATACCAACCACTACGTAGGCGCTACTGTCGTCAATGGATCTCTGTTTAATGTGTAATCTGGTATAATTCGCACTTACACTTATGCTACCTTTGTATTTTAAGACTTGACGCTCGTTTGACGCGTTTAAACAATTTTTAAACGGAGAAAGGTAGTTTATTGCAGGTCATCATCAAGGTTATAGAGTCACTTCGGGACACGGGTCTCCTTTCAGAAAGAGATATGTTACGCAATCCACCACTGTCCAAGCACGGATTGGTAGAATTCACGCACCTTCGAGAACTTTATACAAAACTCTTAGATGTGTAGGTTTCTTTACGATGTTTTTCTCCAGCGTTAAAGAGAGTGATGGTTATTTTTTAATATGCATGACTTCGAAAAATCAGAGGTGCGTGTGGGATTCGAATCCTAGAACCCCGGCGTGAGTAGCCGGAATCACACCACTAGGGTATCACTGCTGTATTTATTGCACAATTATGTAAATTTACAATTACCACATAATTTGTAACCTTGTCAGTATAGCAATTTTAATCGGTGTAAAGGTTTTCTGGTGAAATTAAAAATACTTACAAGCCGCGCCAATAAAGAGGCGAATCTATAATGGCGGCTTGTACTTGAGTTGACAGAAAGTAAAGTTAGTTTTATGTTTATAGTTTGCGAAATTTATATATCACACGCGTAATATTTTAGGTACAATATTATTATTGTGAACAGATACTATAAACGAAATAGAAGATAATGTAAATTATGTATTTAATCACAAAATGTAGGGGCAAACTGGAACTGGATATTTTTAAAGCTTAACAAAAAAAAAATAACATGTTTTAACAAAGTAGAAGTTTATTATTATTATTTAATTAATTACTTCTTTTTAGAACAATTTTGAAATGTGAAAAAATAGTTTTAATAATTTATTAAATAAATCATGATGGAATAAGACGATCTTTTGTATGGATTTTGTTTAATATTCCTATATTGTAATTTCTATCTTATGGCGTACAATAAAGGGTACGCCATCCACATGTGTGATAAAGATAGCAATAATATGTGAGAGAACACGATTCACATCGCCATTTTAGATTAACTTTTTTAATGGCAAAGGTTTAAAGAAGAATTTCAAATAAAGGTAGGATAGTTAGTTGATTGTGATAGTTAGTGCGTTATCTATTTATTAAAGTAAACGTTAATAACTTACTACTTAGTCCTTCTTTAAGGATGATGATGAGTTTTGATGAGTTAGAACTCATCTTTACAAGTCATTTTGAAAGGACACCTGTGCCTGGTACTGACTGAAATAGATTAATTGGTAATTATATATAGAAAACTTGAAAATGTCGGTGCTCTCAGTTTGTCTAAAAGGTTTTAGGTTAACACAGTAAACGAGCGCGTATGCTACCTGACGTTAAGTGGTCAATGCAGCCCATGAACTCCCACATCTAACCTCAAAATTACTGAAGTCCCATCTAAGGTCGTACGTACGTGTCATGCATTACTACTCTTAAGGACTAAGACTGCCTCGCACATCTCTCCAACCGAAACAAGAATTGCTTCACGATATTTATGAAGGCGGCGGTGGCGTTTCTTCGCTCGATCCATTCTACCATCTAGTAAAATATATTAGAAAATACTTAATTCTACGTAAACCAACCAATAAAGCTTCAATAACGTTACGTAACTACCAACCATTGGCCAGTATTGTCGAAACGATTGCAAAAACGATTCGTCGCAAACAGCAAAATTCGCTGCGGAAGTAAACCGTTGTTCAAACCATCACGGTAGGTAAGGGACTTATTCATTTGTGATAATGTTACAAAAAGTTGGAACTAGTTGGTAAAGGTGGCCTCGTTACGGCCAAATTATACAAGCTACCTCATCAATTTGAAGAAATAATGGTCACCATATATTAGGTTATAAAATTGCGTTTGCTGATTTCAAAGTGTATAATGAAGACAAATTTTAAATGAAATATTGTAAATACGTACACGAGTGGACTATTATTATTTTTGCACTTAATTATGTACAAAAAAATATTATAATATATAAACTACGGTTGTCTTATTTATTTATTGTAACTATCTATTAATCTTAAGAAGATTTATTATATGATATTTAATTTTTTGCAGTGGATCAGATAAATCTAATGCACGTTGTAGAGCTTCCAGTATCAGGCATAAATCTCTTTATGGCGCCATCTCTTATTATATTATGAAATGATGATAATTGTCCTGTTGTTTATTATTGTAAAACATACTACAACTTGTAACACCATCTTTTGTCGTCTAGTGGAAGTAGTATGCAACAACTCTATTGAATCTTTTGGCGCCATCTTTTATTGCATTACCAATTGTCTTATATCAGAATGGCTATGACTCACTCGGGTTCCTTGAAATCCAATGGGAAGGCATCCACGGCTCTCGAGAGACGCACCTTGCCGGTGACCACGCACCGAGCGGTGACCGTCTCTCTACCACCAAGCGCGTTCTCTATGACAACTTTGTGGTAGAACGTTCTTTTGCCCTGAAATATAGGAAATATTGGCGTTAATAATTTTAATGTGTCTAATACTACCGTTGGTTAAACAGAAAAGTGACAAAGGTCAAATAGGTAATCTTTTTCATTCCTCGTAATTCTTGTCTATATATTTTCGTAAGTTTCAGCTCAATTTCATAATAATTTAATTTTATATAATAGCAGGTGTTGCATGTGCCCTTTTTATTTTATAGTTCCCAAACTTATTTTGTCTGTTGCCCACTTTGAGAACGTATTATTTTTTAGCGCCCCCCGAAATTACTTAATTTTAAATATACGTAGTGTGTCTTATCCTTTTTCTGGGTTAAAACTTACATCCTTACTAATATTATACATGCGAAAGTGTGTGTTTGTCTGATTGTTACGCTTTCACGGTTGAACTACTAAAATGATTTAGGTGAAATTAGGAATGAAGATAGTATGGACCTGTGGAACGAATATAGTCTACTTTTTACCGAGGAAAAGTGTAGCGTTCCCACGAAAAAAATGCTAATCCCACGCGAACAAAGCCGCTAGAGTCAGCTACTTTCAAATAAAACTATTTTAATAAGAGCAATAAAACTCAGCTCTATGAATAATATTTAGAAAACTCAAATATCCCCAAATCACTTCATCGCCTCTCAATTTCCTCTAGACCTTTTACCATTCTGAAAGCCTCCGGCGCCCACACCGGTTATCGCCCACTTTGGGAAAGACTGCTCTATAGTTATGCACCGTATTGTTTGAAGATTTTCTGTCATTCGTAGAGCAAATGTGGGGGGACCATGGTGAAGGTACGGACGGGCGATTACGATTACGATGGTCAATACGAAGTTATTTGCCGATGCAGATGCCGTTTATGCCGCATATTTTGACACTCGCAAGGGAATCGAAACCTACAGGGTACTTCTTGTTGACCTAGAATTATGAAATTTAGCAAGAAGTAATGATTTATAGCACAATTGAAGGGAAAATCCGAAAACCATACATTTGTAGTACCATCACAAAAATAAAAAATGTATATGTTATTTTTATTAACTTTCAATTTTCATCATGAACGTCCATGCCGACTAAACCCTTCACTGCGCGTGCTCCCATACGCACTCGGTTGCTTATTTTCTCCATAGCAAAAACATTGCAAGGCAGTAACGTATTCCCAAAACCGCAATCGTGAATAAATATTTCGCACGCCGACAAAACAAACAAACTAATATGGCTTTATCGACAAGGTCTCAGATTTATATAGTTTTGATTGTGGCTCCAAGCCGTTTTAAGTCCCCCTTTCGGGCATGGGTCTCTTCCCATAACTGGAGAAGGCCTAGAGCATAGTCCACCACGCTGCTCCAACGCGGATTGGGGAGATACGGTTTAGTGTACGAGTCAAATGATTTCAAACCCACAAGGCCTCCGACAAGGTTTAGCAACAGCTATCCAATGATAGCACCCGAGATCGATAGCTTTACATGCTTCGGAGGGCATGAAATTTAGCCATCTGCGGTCACCAACTGCCGACCGCGCCCGACGTTGCTTAACTTCGATGATCGGTTACGATCTACGCAAGTCGCGGGGCGTCGCGCGCTTCCATGTGCGCGCGCACGCATTGTCTTTGTAAATTAATATAATTGCGAAATAAATAATTATATTTAAGTTACTTACAGTCAGGCTGTTCAGGACTCGAGTGACACCACACTTATGGTGGTCCTGTAGGTCGAGCATGAACACCGCCATCTTGCCCTCCATGACTGGTTGACAGGGACTGTACACTGGAAAAATACACATATAAGACAAACTTATAAATCGAGACAAATAATAATACTCTGATTGCTGTACACCAAATGCGTGTTAGATAGGTGGTCTATGGTTGGTCAGGGGAAGTACCATCGCCGCCCTTATAATGCGCCGTGAAGGAATTCTTGGGGGTCAGTTGCCGACGGAGCGAAGCGACCGTCTTAATCCTCATGAGTAGTGATGCATATACACACCTCAGGTAGAACTTGTGTGAACCTCAGCCCTGTTTGTGGTTAGATGTGTCCATGGGCTGTAGTAACCACTTAACACAAGGTGACCTGCACGATCGTTTGCTTTTTCTTCTTACATGTGTATAAAAAATACGACCATAGAAAGGATTTCAGTCCTATTTGAGGTTAGATGTGGATTGGTTAGAGGTTAGATTGTTTGGATTGGTTGTAGGGGGATGGTTTGCAGTGACTATTTAAAATCAGATGACCTGCACGCTCGTTTGCTACTCTTCTCACATATAAAAGGTTAATGCTCGTTCCCGACTGGAAATAATGCTCGTTTCCGAACGTTTGGTTACACACGACTGCTCTAGTCAGCACCCAACTGAGACTGACAGCTGAATGGCGATAAACAAACACACATATCCATCATTGCAGTGATTTAATGTTTCATTTCACAGTTTCCGTGGCCAGGTGGGAATTCGTAATGCGGGTTCGATGCCCGGGTCGGGAAATGTTTATACAAGGATAAGGTGTTATCTATACAAATAAGAGTAATTGATTTGGCCATCTGTGGATTTTATAACTAATTATAAGTGTGGATGAGTGGAGTGTTGGATTTAACTTTTAAGTTTTTATAAAGTTGTAAACTTTTGCTCGATTGTATAAATATTTTTGAAGTTGAACTTCTTTTGGCGCGTTTCGGAACAATGATGACAGTGAATTCTTAAAATGGGCGCGCATGACATCTAGAATCGACACCATGAAGTTGGCTAGTAAATTTCGGAAGTTTTTATATAAACTTTTTGTGTACCTTTACACATTTTAGGTTTAATGTATCATTTTTATTTGTTTCCAATATACATTATTTTATTGCGTAAAAATACATTAAGATTGTTATTTTAATTAAATTATGTTTTTTTTAATTACACTTCTCTTACTTACTGGTTAGGCGACTTGAATATAATTATTATTTTCTTGCCATTTATCGACATTGCCTCAGTAAACCTTTTAATTCGCCCATTATGTATGCACTGCGCTCATAGGGTTGTAATTTGGCGTCTACCGAAAGGCTGTCGAGATGGCGTTAAAGTAGGCCACATACCTACGCATTAGAAAAGAAAAAATAACATATTATATTTTTGAAGTATGTCAGAAGAAAAAAATCTAAAGAATTGTCACGGATGTGATATATACATATTTTTCGTGGCGTAATTTTATTTGGCTTCGAAGAAGTATACACAGT
>DWKL01003854.1:0-11122 GCA_018249415.1 Phareas burnsi
ATTGTAACATGTCATTGCCTATTGTGGAATTCGCGCGTTTTTATTGTGGCAACATTCGCCGTAAAGACTAAGGTCTTTGAAGTATTGTTATTCATGTAAAATGTTTTTTCCCGCCACAAAGATGAAATTAAGTTAGATACAGTATAAGATTTAAAAGATGAAATGCATATTTGTAATAAATTATGATGCATTTCTGTAAAATGCTTGGTCGAATTATATTTTTGCCGATTTTACAATTGGCTTTCGACATGATTAAAGTTATTTTTACCTTTTATCTTTTACTATTTAAAATAATGATGACTGGATTGTCAAATTTTAAAGTGCAAGTACAGGCGATCACACAAATTGCGGACAAATAAATATGATCCTCTGACCGCGTAGCTAGATGTCGGCTGGCAAAATGTTTAGGATCAGACAAACTCCATGGTTTTCGTTGTATTTGTATCTGCGCTTCGTTGACGATCTTCTATTTGCCAATATATTTCATCTTAAACAATTTGAGAAAATATCCTATTACAAGCTTTATACATATATTTATATGGTGCCGACTGGCCGCAGTGGCAGTGGGCCGGTCACATCTGTCGCAGAGCGGATCACCGTTGGAGCAGACGACTCCTAGAGTGGAGACCGCGCTTAGGCAGACGTAGCGTGGGACGCCCCCCTGCTAGGTGGCGCGACGATCTGCGCCGGGTGGCGGGAAGCAACTGGATGCGAAGAGCCGAAGACCGGGCTCAGTGGCGCGCCTTGTGAGAGGCCTATGTTCAGCAGTGGACTAACGCGGGCTGCATAGAGAGAGAGAGACTGGCCACGCCCACTCACTGTGGAACCTGCTTAACACTTTGACTGCGGCAAACGCAGCTGTCATGTTTTACTGTCCGAGCCACCCATACGGTTCGCACGCATGCGGTGTGTGTCGTCGTACTAAAACACGTCTCTTGTGTTGCGCGCCACACAGGTGGATTGTTTCGTATATTAGTCGCCGCAGTCAAAGTGTTGCCTGTGCCTGTTGTTGTGTTCGCCTGAAAGTATGATTATGTGTGCCCATGCAAGACATGTCTGCCAAGGCAATTGAGTTTGGTCTTTTGATATTATTAATTTCTATATTAGTCTATCTATTCCGTCGTCTCTGCCCAGCTCACACATGCCATCTCGGGTTGTATAGAGTTATCGCTTGTAAGCCTCAGTGCTATTATAAGTGCTTTATCGTGCTAGTCGAAGTTAAGGTTCTATTAAATGTCTTAAATGTACTAATATTGTTTTATTGTTACCTTCATGTCCTTATATTGTCCTCCTGTTGTTTCATCAGGTTGGTTTCACCGTCACTATCTCGCCTTACTATATTTTATTCGATAGTAAGTTGTTAGCACAGAATTTTAAGAGGTGTTGCTTAAAATGTTTATCATTAATGTTACAGTTTGTTCTACCAAAAATACCATAAATAAATTTATATAGTAGAATTCTTCGTAATTTAATCTATATTCTATAGCAATGATGTTCACGGTGCTGTTCTGGTTTGAAGAGAGTAGGTAGAAGTAGGTAGAAACAAGATGTGCTCCGGGTCCTCAGAGTTGGTAACACATTTATAATTGGCTTCAGGGAATCTATGATGATATTATATGTAGGGGATTCGGAGCAGATTTCTGTGGGTGGCTGTGAGCATGTTATCTGGCAGGACGCAAGAGCGTTAGTTGACTTTATAACAAAGTAATATTAAAATTTAGCGTGGTATATTCTAGCCACGCCATACAGTGAGCATATGGGAAAGTCAAGCTCAATTATGCTTAGTCGTAACAGGTGTGCTATGGGAAAGTCATAAATTATGCCAAATTATCGGTATTATAGTTGATAAAACCACACAAATTATGTGTATTGATTTCTAAATAAACGTTTCCCTTTAAAAAATTATAAATTCTAGTCCGCATATAAGTACAGTCTGCGGCAAATTTCATGGTCTTTTTGAGATGAGATCACGATCTCTTTTCCAACCGGTGTACCACGATGCACAATATACTGTCTCTCTCTCAACGATGTAATCCAAAATCGCGTCATTTCTGTTCACCTTTCTCTCGTTAATGTGTGGACGAAATAGAAATACAAATATCCCCATTTAGGATTACATTCTATATTGAGACAAGTTATCATAAATTTCAGCGTGGATTATAACTCTCTTTAAGTATACACATAAGTTCAGTGGCATTAACCCTTAACTAGAGCTAGAAATGAACTCGAAATTAGAACTTGAGCTAGAAATTTATGTTATTGAACAACTATCACCAGAGACTACATGCCGCTACTATATAGGTATTTTAAGAATGGAACAAGATTCAAAATCATTGTTACTTTCGCACCAGCAGCACCGAAAATAAGTTAAAAAGTTACAGTACAATAAGAATTATTCTTTGTGTATTGTTCTATTCATAATGTACAGACAAGTGAGGTTTCGGTTAGCATGTGCACGATTCATAATATATTTTATCGTCAGCAAACAGGTTGGGAGTGCCGGGTATGAGCGTCTGCTCTCTATTAACACATTCGTGTAACTTTAAGTACAAACTTTAGCTAAACAAGTTCATTTTGTGTATTTTTACTTGTTAGTCCTTCGAGCCGGGTCAGTGTTTTAATGATACGATATATGGATGTGAGTTACTTTATGGTTGTTAGCCCGAGCATTAGAATTAAGTGCTTAGTCTTCGCACTTTAGACTTATAGCGCATGGCTTTCTTTGCTTGCGGAAATGAAATAATGAACGATGTGTTTATATTTAGAGGATACCAAAAACAAAATGCAGTCGTAAATGTTTATTTAAGTTTTATTACATTGTTTTAAATAGTTATAATATTTCTAGAAATAAAACAGATATCTAATCTATAAACTTTATTTTTGTAGTATGTTTCAATAATTATTCTGCTTATTTACACTCGAAAATCTGCGCGTGCGCGAGCGCCTCGGGCGCCACCTTGAGCCCCAGGCGGCGCTAGATGAGGCGCTCGCTGAGCCAGATTCAGGAGTCGTCGGGCGGCGGCGGCGGGGCGGGCGGCGCGGGCGGCGGAGCGGGCGGCTGCAGCGCCGGCTCCGTGCTGCGCCGCCGCACCTTGCCGCGCTTCTTCAGCATGGTGGCCTGCGGGCAGCACGCGCTCAGCCGGCCGGTCACGGGCCCGCCGCGGGGCCCGCGCCCGACCCGCGCTTGGTTTTCTTCAGCATCGTCGCCTGCCGGTCACACACACCTCAGCCCGCGCCCTCGCACCGACCGCGTGGCCGAACCGCGGGACCGAACCTCCCTCGCGTCCTTGCCCTAGCCTCCCCTAGCCTACACTAGCTTACCTCCCCCTATCCGTCTAGCCACGTCTAGTCATACGCACGTTGCCCTGGCCAATGTTCAATTCAATATCCGAGACTATTATAATGATTTGATTAAAATTGTCTCACCAACAAATTGTAGGTTTTTTTTTAATAATTCATTATTATTGATTTCGTGGCGTTTAAAATGAATTGAATATGTATTTAATATAAAAGTATCTGGCCAAAGAAACACACGCCTGCGTTTGCACGAAATAGTTGTATAATTATGCGATAGGTGGATACTTTTTGGATTTTCTAGAGATGTGTCCCACGCTTCGGCACTTGACACGGATTTCGTGACATTTGTTTTACACAGATTCTTAGTGAGGCACAACAATCAGCATCGGAGTGGGCTCTGGCCGCGTTCCACTGCGAACATGGACCGTAGGCGTGTACACACAGGCACACAGCACACTGAAAGCGGTCTGAGCGGCGCCGGAGGCGGTGACCGGCATGGCGCGGCGTGCCCACACGAACACCACGACACGACGCTTCGCATCGCTATTTGCATATTGTATGTAATCTATATTTCTTGTATATCACTGAATCGACGTATCTTTTTTCTATCTCTTATATGGCATTAAAGTAACGTTGCGCTTGGGAATGTTATAAAACAGCGGCATATGTCGTTGGTTGAACAGAACAGTGTCACAAGTAGAGAATTCATCTTGTTGATTTTTTAAAATTGTTGTCTATATATTTTCAGAAAAAATCACTTTCTTAGTTTCACAATGTTAATACTAGATAGCGCGTGTCTTTTTTACTCTACAGTTAAGCGCCGTATTGTTTGTAGATTTTCTATAATTTCTAGACCGTTTCATATTGAAAATCACCATGACATTTTATCATCAAAATAAGATATTTTTAAAATATGACAGTATTTTTAAAATATATATTTCTTTTAATAGAAATTGTATTCCTTAATCAAATTAATATTCCAACAAAACTAAATCTACAGATGTCTATATATGCCTAAAACCAATGTCCCAACAAACCGAAACCTTTGATGACTGTACATTATACAGGTTTTGGTTCGTTAAGTTGTGCATCAGCCGGCCCCTAACTGACTTACTTAGTTTTTTTTTATAATATTATATGCCACTGTTTCATGAACCTCTGTAATATTTTAATATATCATGTTTTAATATATGCCTTCGACGTCCTTTTACATCTATTTTTAACTTTCAAACGTGTTCACGCGTTTACATGTTGTAGGAATTTTAAATGAATATAGATATTTTATTAAATTCGAACGGTTTACATCACCGCAGCGTCGTTGTCGTGTCGTATGGATACACCCAAGTCCCGTAAAGTTACACACTTATTATTAAAATACCTATATTTGCAAAGTGATGGTCTAGGGTCGTGCGAGTGCGGTGCGGGGACGCGGACAATCGGGCCCCAAGCGACTTAATGTTAAAATAAAATGATTCTCTGAAGTAGGTAATTAATATGTAACTTGCTATTCAAGCGTTTAACAATATTTAAGCTTAATTAAACGGTACAGCGGAAGCACACCAAGGTCATAACAATGGGATAACGACATCGTCATAACAATGAGCCATGGTCACATTAGATAAACGATCATACATGCGAATATGCCCTTATATTTAAAAAAAAATCATAAGTATCTGTCATATTCTATTAAATGATATTTAAGAAGATCTGATGCATAGATTGTTACTTTAAATGACATTAATAGCACACGCATCAAGGTTATCAAATAATTCATAATTAAATTCTGGAAATAATTTCTGAGATCGAAATCGGCTGAGAACATCGACAAGCATATATGGGGCAAAACACGCATGAGCCCGCGGGCCAGCACTGGGCAGTGGGCATGGGCGTGGGCAGTGAAACGCGGAGTTGCGTGGAGTGCGGCCGGAGCAACGAGGCTCGGAGCGGATTGGACACCGATTAAAAAACGCCCAACGTTAATATTTAATTAACTCGAACCGGAGAAGTAGAAATTAACTTATATGTTTACATATTTTAACAAAGATATTAAGATGTCTAGATGAACGTGTAGTTTGGGAAAATAGCATAAAAAGAGGAAAACTACCTGTAATAAATTCTGTAAATATTTACGTTTTCGCTTATTTTTTTTATAATTATTAGGGTACTTAATCATTAAATTTCATGCATGGCACCTTTTTTTTGTGACATAGACATCTAGGCTTTTAATATCTTTGTTTAGTGACGCTAGAATTATCGTTGAGCGTTTTATACTCTATTGCATTGTCTTATTTTTAGAACAGTAACAGGGGCGGTTACTGTTATACTGAATTCAAATAAAGCATGAACATTTATAATCATAAATAAAAAGATAGTTAATTAGAAAAAAATTGAAGTACACTCTGAGTTGTTCATTTTGTTTCTTTTATTGAGCATCTAATAATTTCGCAAAAAAATCAACTTTCTTCAGTTCTATTAAAATGAAGTGTCAGGTATGTCTAGTTGAGTTCTACATATCTATTAAGCTAGATAACTATTTCTTTGCGAATATTAGATGATTTTTAATTTTAATTTCAAATTTCTTTATACAAAACGACGTAATGACGTGGGCAGAGGATATTTACAAACTAGCAATATTATGGTATTCATTGACCTAGTAAAAAATTGTCAGTATGTCAACGTTCATTTATATATGTTTATCTTCTTGATATTACACTTACGTCGTTTTGTAAATAGAAGTGTCATCCATATCATAGTTTTGTTTTCTTTCTTTCGTATGGCTTTGCGTTTATGTATAGGATTTTATCAAGAGGTCAAAATTAAATCATCTATGGCTGCAGTCATTTTTATGCCCCACCGTTGGGCACAGGTCTTCCCACACAGTTGGGGGTGGACTGAAGTATATTCCTTCATGCTGCTCTAAGAGGAACTTCCTCTTGGTGGAGAAACCATCCATTTATATTAGTTTTTCATCTTGATATTACACATGAATGTTCTCGGTTACGTCCAGCTTATTATTAAAATTGTTGTTCTGTGGTTGTGGCACCGTAAAGTTTCGGAGAGGGACGAGCAAGATATAGCGAGCAAATATCAATTAAGGTGTAAGCTCGTAATCAGTTGTCTAAATTTACGCTTGAAGCTTTAAAGCAATTAAAATTATTGGTGTTCATTTTCTGAAAAACTGAAACAGCGTCATTCTTGTGCACGAAATCAGATTACCATTTCATGTTCATACACATTTTACTATATACTATGGGAAGATTTAGGCAGTTAAGAGAAGAGTACCAAACGAGCTCGCAAGCCACCTGATGTTAAGTGGTCACTGCAGCCCATGGTCAGCCACATTTAACCCCAAACAGGACTGAAGTCCCCTCTGAGGTCGTACGTTACGTCCTGGGGACTATGATGGTCGTATCGCTGTAAGTGTATCCGACAACCGCGCCTCTCCAACCAAAACACAAGAATTGCTCCAAGGCGGATTGTGAGCGCTCTTGACGAAATATAATTCTACCATCTATTTAAGTATTTTAATTGTTTCTTTCATTTAATAAGAGCATTTGTTCAAATCCGGCAACGTTTTGGCGACTTTACTTATGTTTTGTTATCAAGTTGCATATAATAAGGAATGTTGAAGCGTTATTCATTGCGTTATTTGCCCAGCAGTGGGACATGAAAAGGATTGCATCCATTGATGATTTAACTCTGGCCCTTTGATAAAAAAACTTATACGTGAAGGCAAAGCCAAAGTTATTCATCCAACCAGTCATAATGATATGTCTGTTTGCATGTGGGTCTGCGGGTGTGTGCGTGTGCGTATAGTAGTGGTAAAAGCGTTATTGTTTATTTTTTATTAGATGTTTTGTAGTGCGTGGTTGCGTGTGTGTATGCGCGCATGATGTATGTGTGTGCAGTAGGAATGTGGGGTACCTTCAGCGCGGACTTGAGCACGACCACCTCGCTGGGCGCCGCCACCCACGGCTCGCCGTCCACCTGCACGGGGATCTCGCTCTTCAGGTTGATCTTGATGTGACCCCCCTGCAACCACCGAATGTTCAATAAACCTCCTACTGGTTTATGATTTTGACACGTATTCTTATTGAGATTTAGCTTTCGTTTGACTTGTAGCTAAATGTGGCGTCTCAACAACGCCTTTTTATGAACGCGCCCATAAGTTGCTGTGACAATCAAAGTGGGCGCGAAATAACTGTCAGAGAAACTTTGAACGACCAGTAGAGACATGTTCGAATTACATTCAGATTAACTGGCTCTCTGACCTCTCTTTTAATATACATTATCTGGTGTTATTCTTAGCTTATACCTTGTTAACCCATTTGTTGTGCCACGTAAAAGTAGTAAATACATTATACACATTTATAAAATGGTAGTGTTATTCGGAACACGTAACTTCCACCTTAACCTCCATATAAATATACTTATCTCTGACTTATGTATTTTCATCAAAAGTAAATATTCTATTAAATTGCTTCTATTGACATACTATCTTTACTTAATAACTACTCCACTATACTATTCTACGCAATTGGTTTCAAATAGTTGTTCACTGCTGCTCTATATGCGCGAGGGGCTCGTGTGTGAGGAGCCTACGCTTAATGAACTTTGAGTTAAAACAGTTATTGATAAAATATAAACCAATTCAGAAAGTAAAGGACATTTTGCAATGTTTTGGGATAAAAACTAAATTTGATTTACTTTTATTTTGGTTAAAAAGTGTTTAAAGCTTTTAGAGATTTTTTAGGGAACAATAAAATACTTTCTTAACTACGTAACAATGGTCGTCAGAATGTAGAAAATAAAGTCGTTTCACACCTGGTACTGAATTTTAGAGCGATTTTGTTTCAATTTAGTAGAAGTTACGAACTGTTTTCTAGGGATAATACACAAAAAACTACTTACGTACAGTAAAGTCAACAGTGAGAGCCTAGCGGTTAATATTCCGACCTCTCACACTGGGTATCAGGGGTTCGAATCCCGCTACACTTCCATTTTTCAAAGTTATGTGCGTATTAGAAATTAATTACTACACGTTTTAATGGTGAAGGAAAAACATTGTTATGAAATTTACTTTGAGAGTTCTTTGTAAAGTCCTCGAAGGTGTGTGAAGTCTACAAATTCACACTTGGCCGGCGTGGTGAACTATGGCCTAACCCGTCTCATTAAAGGAGGCCTATGCCCAGCAGTAGGACATTAATGGGTTGATGATAAAAATCAAGAGACAAAAATTAACAGAGTTGGCAGTGCGAGTCGCAGCGACCGGTCTCGAGTTGGTACAAGTATGGCGGCACGTACCTGGGCTATCCGCATGGCGCTGCGCAGGCCAGACTGGATCTGGCCGAGATGCACCACGCCCGTCACGCCCACCACCTCCAGCATGCCGTCCCAGTGGTTGGGCTTGCTGAACTGGTCGTCCTTCTCCGGACCCCACGGGTTGGCGCCCGAGCCCCAGCTGTCGCCATCGCAAGCGTGTCACGAAACAATCGTATAGTAAAATATAATAAAATCTGTGTCCTCTAACGTTGAGAATCCGAGGTTCGAATCCTATAAGCACGGCTGGATTTTCGAAGTTGTGTGCGTATTAGAAATGAATTATCACTTGCATTATCGGTGAAGGAAAACATCGCGAGGAAACCTACACATCTGAGAGTTCTCTGTAAAGGTCTCAAAAGTGTGCGAAGTCTACCAATCTGTTCTTGCCCAGCGCGGTGGTCCTAACCAGTCTCATTCTGAGCGCTGACCCTGCCCAGCAGTGGGACAGTAATGGGTTGAACATGATGAATAGGATCTTACATTCATATTAAACTAAGATATATAATGGAAGTAGCAAAGGAGCATGCGGCTTACATATTGTTGAATGGTGAATGAATTTATTGTCGTTCTCAACTTGTCAGTGAATTTCTGCTCCATGAGATATGTTTGGTTTCCAAGCGTGCAGGCCACCTAATATGGTGGCCATTGTAGCCCATGTACATCCACATCTAACTTCAAACAAAAGTAAAGTTCTATCTGAGCTCGAACGTAGATGCGTTACTACTCCTGACTGCTAAGATGGTCGCCCTACTGTTAGCGTGTCCGGCAACCGCACATCTTCAACCGAAACACAAACTGCTTCACGGCGGATTATGAGGACGACGGTGGTACTTCCCCGGACGAACTATAGCTCTACTATCTCTCTGGAATTGAATTGCTTGTTTGCCAGTTGGATTACATAAAAAAATATTAGAAGATTCCCTAGTAAAGTAAGTAGCGGGATCACCTAAGGATGTTCAGAATGATGATGCCCTCGACGGCCGGCAGCTCCACGGGCTTGCCGTCCACCTCCAGCTTGACGGCCTTGTGCAGGTCCTTGCACATCTTGCGCCCCACCATCTTGCGCAGCCCCATCTTCACGTACACACCCTTGTTTCTAAGTCTGCGCCGAAACAATATTGTTAGAGAAATTCACCGTTGACGCGCGCTAAGAATTAAAAAAAATAATTTAACCTTTTGTGTTCCATTTTAATTTTTATCTTTAGTCTTTTCTTGATTCGATTGATATTTTTTCAAATCTATTGTAATTATATTGTATTGTATTTACATTTATTTGCTCCTTGATTATATTTTGATGAACAGATACAAGTTAATTTTCACTGCAAGAGTTTTCGATTCAATAAGCTGGGAGTCAGTTTGGTTGGTAGAGATCTTAAGGCTACGTGTCCGTAGCATAGAATTTAGGTCTTATAACATCCAAGCGACAAATTCCTAAACACATGGACACTTAGCGCGTACAGTGTTGATATTCTACCATATGCTATTTATATTTCAGCCACCCATCAAATTGTAACATGGAATTTGTTGTACTATGTGAAGACAGTATAAGGAATGTCCCCAGCCAGAACACCTGAAGCATCTATGACTACTAACATAGACTTATTTACAATGTACACTCGCTCCCGTGCTTAAGCTAAGATGACGTTATCCAAAATGTAGCCGATATCGACATTTTGAGATTTTCGTAATCAGTAAAATACCAATTTGAAGGTGCTCTATGTAGATCTCTGTTTTGGTATCACAAACTTGCGTATGACGTTAAGTTATTAAGTGGCACTCGTTTTTTTAAATAATCCTCTTTTTTGGCCATAATTAAAAAATAGTTCTGGTACGTCACGGCACTATAGCTTAAGGGAGGCAGTAGAGAAATATAGAGACAAAAATATACTTGTTTCATTGTTTACGTTTCTTGTAGGATTAGGAAAGTGTTCGGCATGCGGGTGTAGTCTGTGTACGGTGTTCACGCACCTGCTATTAAATTTATTAGGATTCTCTTCGCGAGCGTTATGGAAGTCGAGGCAAAGATCGGCGTCTATACCTATACCGAAGTAGTTGTTCATGACTAGAATCTGTGAGTTGTCTTCACTCTGCGAGCCTGCGGACCGAATGTACACGTTAACAAAATGCATAAATCATTGACTGCGGAAACACACTTGGCGTGTTTTACTGTCTGCGCCACCCGTGCGGCTCGCACACACACGGTGTGTGTCGTCGCACTGGAACACGCTATGTCACGCGCCGCATGGGTGGATTCCAGGCCCGCCCACCGGAATAGATGTCGAATATATAATTGGAATAGATATCGAAATATAAAAAAATGTCAAGATATATTTCGATATCTATTTCTCATAATCCGCCGTAAAGCAGTTGTTGTGTTTCGGTAGGAGAGGTGCGGTTGCCAGGCACACATAACGAGGCGACCATCTTAGTCCTCAGGAGTAGTGACGCATCCGTATACAGCCTCCAACGGAACTTCGGTTTTGTTTGAGGTTGGATGTGGGTG
>DWKL01003855.1:0-11120 GCA_018249415.1 Phareas burnsi
CTTCCAAAAGGACTGAAGTACTATCTGAGATCATACGTAGATGCGTTACTGCCTCAGAGGATTGAAATGGTCGTCTCGCTATAAACGTACTCAACAGCCGCTTCTCTTCAAGCGAAGAAGTGCTTCACAGCGGATTATGAGGGCTATTGTGATACCTCCCGGGACGAACTACTATTCTACCACCTGTCCTTATCACATAACATCAACAACAACACACACTTTTAAAAACAAAAGATGTCACAACGTACGCCATTAATGTCTAGCGGCATTCTCTACGAGTTAATCCCTGGACGGATGTTGAGAAATTTGTGACAGGTGTTAAAAATAACACCCAATCAAATCAACCATATCCATTTCCTGTTACATTAATTTTAAACTGTTTCACGTAGACCATATTGCATGGGCCTTATTTAGAGCACAAGGCATTTATGCATAACTCTTATCGCGAGATCGATACGGAAGTCGTGATTTTGTTACGGAGTGATATTTGTTTACATAATAAGGCTGGTAAGAAAAATCTACTATACTTACATACTCCTATGAATTTATCTACCATCAGGCTAATGAACGTGCTAGACCTGTGATATTATATTTTATAGACCACGGCAGGTAGGTTGTACCATGGCGTACTTACGTCCTTACATAAGCCTTCCTGGTGGCCATATTAATCTATATAAAAAAATGTAGTTACTGTGTCTGTATGTAGTTTTAAAATAATCGCCATTTCGATTTTAAGCTAATATTATCGCGGAAATTATACATTTTTTTATATTATGTAATATAAAAATGTAGTATACAAAAAACGCCATTTCATTAGCATAAATCAATGTTTATTAACGACTACCAAAATAAAATAAAAAAAAATCTGTGTTTGTACAGGCTACACGTGGCTAGATACGGCGCTGCCGCTACCCTTTTTATATCCCTCTCTTGAGCACGGGTTTCTCCTTATAACTGGACGAGGTCTGGAGCAAACCCCACCAAGCTGCTACACAAATTGGTGGTCGAATCGTGGTGACAACTGAATCGATTTGGGTAGGATTTTCATAGAAAACTCGAAGACACTAGAGCATAAAAATAAAGGTGGCCGTGGTAAACATTATTGTGTTCGAGATTAAATGGTGTGATAGGAACGAGAAATTTGCAAGAAGCGTTTCAACTTAAGTCTTCAGGGGAAGCAAGGCATCTGCGGCCGACCTCAGGTCTTCCATCCGATTATAGCAGAGCCGGGGCGACATTGCTCTCTTCTTTATATGAGACGAGTAGCAAACGAGCTAGCAGGATATCTGATGTTGAATGATATCTGCAGCTCATGGACACCCAGATCCATCCTTAAACAGGACCGAAGTCCTATTTAAGATTGTACGTAGATGCATTACTACTCCAGTGACCTAAGATGGCCGCCTCGTTGTAAGTGTACTCGACAACCACACTTCTCTGTCTGAAACACAAGAATTGCTTCACGGCGGATTATGAGGGGAGCAGTGGTACCTCCTATACTGTAAGTCGACCGTCTCTCAAACGTAACGTTACCTTCATATTTTCCTTCCCTGCACATTCTCAAGCATGGTTGACAGAAAATATTTTTTAACATTAAGTCCGCCTTTTGTACCACCTGTTATATGGTTCAATTAAGAATAAATAAATTATGGTCGCTACAGGTATGCAATACCAAAGATTACTTTACCTCGAATGTATGTACAGTACCTGGAGAAGATCAAAAACAGTATGCAAATGTACACGCGAGTAGAGCCGCGAAATGTCACTAGTTCAATACAAAGAAAGTACTGAATGCGTAGAACCCATGCTTAAACGCTCGTGGGGTTATTTTCTCTCATGTAACCGAGGTCACAGTGTGAGGTTTGTCTGTTTAAATCCCATAGTTATCAATATTGTTAATCTCTATATTATTATGGTGCTTACTAAGGTGTATATTAATGCGTGAACACGTCCGCTTTCCTAGTGACCGAGAACAGATTTCCATGTAAAATATGGAACTTGTTGCAATAACATAAACTTACAACTCATTTACTTACTTTTTAAATTGAAGTCGCTCTTTTAACATTTTATAATTTTTAGGCTTAAATCTTAGCAAATACTATTTAACATCCTATTATATTATTTTTACAATAAGCAATGACATGTCATTGTATAATCACGAGAATGCTGTACATACTTATAATTGGCATGTATATAGGGTACATTATTACTATAGTACATATTTATAGTGTTGTAAATTTTATGTATACTATGCTGTTTGTATGTCTAAATAAATAAATAAACATACGTATATAGTGATATATCCAGAATAATTGATTACTTTATTTATCTACGTTAAACGCATACGACGCGGAATGCCAGCGTGAAGCTTAGAGTCAATAAGTATTTTGAAAGATTTATTCAATTTAAATAACGGATAATGAATTATAATGACAGTTAACAATAAATTTGTATCAAATATAAAAGTTTCTATACTGTGTTAACTAAATTAATTGTTGCCTTGACTAAAATAAAGCGTGCATAGCCCCGCGGCGGAGCGCTCATAGGCACTCCGCTTGCGTAAATCGTAACCGATCTACAAAGTTAAATAAAGTTGGACGCGGTCGGGAGTTGGATGGGTGAACGCTGTTTGCTAAACGTCATGCTCGGTACCAGGTTTTGAAGGGCACGTTAAGCTGTCGGTCCCGGTTGTTATCATTGGATAGCAGTCGTTTAACATTGTCGGAGCCCTGGCGAGCGGATTGAAAACATCCGACACAGGTTAGGCTCAAACCTGTATCTCCGTTAACTCGTATTGGAACACCGTGGTGGAGTATGCTCCAGGCTTCCTCCAGAGAAAAGACCCGTTCCATATATCACAGATTTATCATAATATCAAGATTAGAATTTAAGATGAACATGAAATTCTAACACAATATCTAATTACGCTTATATCAATTTCTTCATTATACTAACTTCTCCCCACAAAGTAAGTGGCTTCTCCCCATCAGTAAACATAAAAGAGATGAAGCCAATTGCCTCGTTTTTTTTTACATTTATTTAATCAATTAATTTTATTTATACAATTTTATTTAATGGTGGTAGAATATTTTGACGATCGGCTGCGACGGCACCAACACACATCCCTCCCTTCCTCCCTTATAGCACCCTGTAGCATGTGTTGCTGTGCTCCGCTTTGAAGTGAGATTTGTAAAGTAAATTCACTTTTTCGAGTCGTTCCATCTTAGTCCCCAGGAATAGCAACGCACATGTGATCGACTTCAGATAGGACTACTGCACAGGCATATAGACATATGGGAGTTGTTAAGGATGTCAGTGGGTTCCATCGACCACTTAACATTCGATAGGCTGCATACTAAAAACCATCCACCCGAAAACAAAGTCGATATGAGTAAATTAATTAAGTACGCCCTTTTACCGAACTTGACTGACAAACTACCGAATTAATATGAAAAGAAATCAGACCATTAATTATGGTGAGCGAAAAACCTAAATAACTATCAGCCCACATCATTACTCATAAATTCCATTTCTCAAACTGAGCCAAAAGCAAATTGCGCCAATGCCTTTTTCTTCTTTCACCTTCGGTGGAATGCAGGAAACTGGTTTCAGTGGGTACGAAACAAAAATCACGATATAGCAAGCATTATTGACACCTCGAAGCCAGCGTAACATTATCGAAAATGACATTTTACATGACAAGCAAATAAAATACATGCTGTATGTTCCTCACATGCGAACATAAAAAATAAGTGAAATTTGTATGGAGTTGTCATTTATGCAGTACTTCAATTGTATGTTGTGACAAGCTGTCGTAACTAGCGAAAGAAACGAGAAGAGAGGGCTGCTTGCTCCAGGAGGAGGTTAAGGGACATCATGCGAGGGAAATATCGATGCGCTATTCTTTTTTTTGTTTGAAAAGCAGCAAACGAGCATACAGCCCACCTGATGTTAAGTGGTCACTGTAATCCATAGACACCCACATCTAACCTCAAACAGGACTGAAGTCCAATCTGAGGTCGTACGTAGATGCGTCACTACTCCTGAGGACTAAGATGATCGCCGCCGTAAGTGTGCCCGGCAGCCGCAATTCTCCAACCGAAACATAAATTGCTTTACGGCGGATTATGAAAGCGACTACTTCCCTATCCGAACGAACTATAGCTCTATCAATTATTAAAATTTATTATTGCTTATTCTTATTCTACCACCTATCAACTCATCCCGAAGGTTCCCTATATGCGCAGTGCGGCCACCGAATAGGTTTCACCGAGCAAGAATCTCACATAAATCTTAACCCAAAAGACCGGAAATCTTGAGAAATGCATCTTACCTATCACCCACTGAAACAAAAAATAAAACGAGGTTTTCTAAGTCTTCAGTGAAACTATCACATGTAACCAAGATCAAATGGGACTCTACCCATCCTGCTTGGGTTTGATCGTGGATGTTGTGTTTCCTATAGGCATATGTTATAAAAAATAGGCAGGTCATGATTTAGTTCGCCGCTACTGCCCATAGACGCCGGTAAGCAAGAAAAAATTCCACTTGTAATTTGTTCAAAACATTTATTTTAATATTAATATCAAAAATGTTCATATTTCATCATCATAATTATATCACCACCATTTAATGATTGATGTTTACTTAACTTTAATTTGAAGGGTTACAGTTAAATCTTGCAAGTAAATTTTGAACAAACAAACATATGTCCTGTACACATTCAAAGACAAGGACAGAACATGCAGCCTCAGAACTGAAATCTAAATTCAACATTTAGATGTATGCCTGACCGGGAATCAAACCCGGAACATACTGCTTGTCATACCGGTATGGGATAGTTGCAGCACGCGAGTCTTCATTCAATTTAGTAAATATTTTTCATTCTGTCATTAGTTAAAACGTCATGAAGGTAAGATCTCTAAAATCATTTCGAAGATTTGTTTACAACTTTACCTAAGTTTGTTAAAACGAAGTATAGTTGCAATAAAGTTACGTGTAACTATACAATAAAGTTACATCTAGTTAAAGAAGATTAATGTCATAATTACAACCGCAAACTGTAGATGCAAACGTTGAAGTACTGCGCGTATGTCAGTTCCTAAGTGTTCGTGACACTCGTTACAACAACGAGTGCGTAAAGCGACTTTCTTTGCGGGGAGAAGCGAGTTTATTGTGAAGAAATTGATATACGCGCAATTAGATACTGCGTTAGAATTTCACATCTTAAATTCTAATCTGTATATTGTGATACATTTATGAATTTTAATTATAAAATTTTCTTTGATAAAAATAAACTTATAAAATCTTTGCATACCTTGTTAAGTGGAATATGGTAGTCAGTATTTTGTAAAATCTCGCTGTAAAAATTGTCTTCATGCAAATGAAATTATTGATTAATCGAATTTTATTTATTGATTGATTAATTGGATGTTATTTACTCGTATGGTTTTTTTAAATTATACTTACACTTTTGTATTCAATCTTAATAAAGTCTTATTACGATTGGACGCAGAAGCTTGCAATAAAAATTAAGTAATCGATAAAAGTCCACCCACGAACGACTCCCGTACAAGGTGTTAAAACTATCACGCAGGACCCTTGACATATCTGGTATAAAAAACAAATAAAAAAATGTATGCCACAAGTTGAGTACTTATCTCCTTTAGGAAGCCGATTAAAGAGTGGCCCATGTCACTCTACAGTACAAAAAACAGCCCATGTCACTCGCTGTGGAGTACAAAAAACAGCTCATGTCACTCGCTGTGGAGTACCCTGTTTTTGAAAACTCCGGCCAAAATCCATTCAGCTGTTTCCAAGAATTGGCAGAGTCAGACAATCTATACATTGAATCGAGCTGAACTGATTTCAATAAATACAGAGGACAAAGCAGTGAGTGACGTAGGCTAATTAAAATAGTTTTTATGTCTTACTATCGTGATTGATTTATATTTTGAGGTCCCAAGTAGATGTTCATTTGACATGTGGTAGAACTATGTTTTTGACATGTGGTAGAACTATATTTCGTCTGGGGAAATACAACCACCGGCCTCACGATCTGCCGTGAAGCAATTCTTGTTTCGGTTGGAGAGGTGGATATTCATACACTTACAGCGAGACGAGCGTCTTAGTCCTCAGGAGTAGTAACGGAATGTAGGACTTCAAATAGAGCTTCAGTCCTAATTAAGGTTAGATATGGGTGTCCATGAGCTGCAGAAAACATTAACATCAGGTGGCCCGCACGCTCGTTTGCTACTATTCAAACATGAATAAAAATATATTTATTTATATATATATTATTCCATTAATATAGACGAGGTATATATAAATAAGAACCACCAGGACATCTACTTGATGAATAGTATTTTCTCGTCGAAGTAATTCATGAGTAACATAACAATTATCTTTCCAACGGAACGTAAATTAGTTAAATTATTATTTGAACAATGTGAACAAGTAGACAGACAACATACCTTTGCGTGTAGAGAAAACGGATTTGACTAATGTACTATATTATATAATCTACTACACAATAGCGTAGAATAACAAGCATTCATATAGCAATAGTTGGTAGAACTATAGTTCGTTCGGGGAGGTACCATCGTCGTTCTCCCAATCCGCCGTGAAGCAACTCTTGTGTTTCGGTTGGAGATGGTTGTCGTACAATTACAGCGACGCGACCATCTCAATCCTCAAAAGTGGTGACGGATCGACATTTTTTCGATGAATTCAGTGCAGTATTAGATCGACCATCAATATGTTGCTATATTGATAGTTGACAAGATTTTGTACTCTATAAAACCATACTATAAAAAATATCCGACTATAAAAATAACCAAGTTTTAAAAACTCTACTTCGTTGATCGTTTTCCGAAAATAAATCTAATGTACATAATTATATTACAACCGTTTTGGAACAAACAAGTTTACGTTAGAACCCGCACAATAAAACGACAGCGATCGTAAATTTACATAAATAAATGTAACAAACAGTCTTACAAGGAAGTCGTGAACCGAAAACTTAACACGTTCAAAGCTTTGATGTTATGTTATGTTGCGTTCGTGTTGCATAGAGAAATGATTTATACGTCACACAAAGTAACTTGTGTTACTTCTGCGGCCAGTTTATTGAACGCTTATTAACTTAATCAACGGTAACAAATCTAATAAAACGTATGTCGAAAGTCAAAACAGATTTATTGTTCCGATAACAACAAATATTAACGAATGTGTTGATAACGACAAGTATTAGAATTTAAGAAAAACCCTTTATTTTTTTTTCTGTTTGTAAAGTAGCAAACGAGCATGCAGGCCACCTGATGTTAAGTAGTCACCGCAGCCCATGGACACCCACGTCCAACCTCAAACAAAACCAACGTTCCGTTCGAGGTTGTATATCGATGCGTCACTACTCCTGAGGACTATGTCGCCTCGCTATATGTGTGCCTGGCAACCGCACCTCTCCAACCGAAACACAACAACTGCTTCACGGCGGATTATGAAAGCGGCGATGGTACTTCCCCAGACGAACGATTTTTCTACCACCTATTTATATGTCAGAAAAGTGGCAAACAAGCGGACAGGATACCTGATTTTAAGTGACCACTGCAGCTCATGGACCTTCGGAACTGTTCACAAATAAACTCCGAAAATAGCTCGGTCCATAGCTCGCTGAACTACCTTTCGCTTGTGGACTAATCCTTCTCCTACCACTGTAGACTATTACCATCAGTATGTGGACTATTACCATCAGTAGAACTCTACGTTCGTTTGTCACTTCTATGATGTAAACAAATCATGCTACCGATTTAAATATAAAACTCTACATGCAAATGTAGACATAGAAACGTAAGTGCACCATTTCTTATTCTTAGTAGTGCTGTACACATAAGCAACTCTCACTCACGAGTCGCGATGTTAATTAAGGGCATCACTACATCGCTGGCTGATTTATAGCGATCGTTGGAGCGTGCGCCGCGTGTCACGAAGGGAAACCGTAATGGATACGCAAATGAAAATAAGAACTACAGCAGCTCGGTTTGTTATAACAAGCGTTTCTTCTCGCGTTGGAGGTCCGGCGTTCAAAATCATGTCTATATTAAAAATTAATGATCACTTGCTTTAATGGTGAACGAAAACATCGTAAGGAAACCTACATACCTGACAGTTTTCTGTAAAGTCCTCGAAGGTGAGTGAAGCTTACCAATTGGGACTTGGCTATCGCGGTGGACTATGGTCTAACTCTTTTAATTCTGAGAGGAGACCCGTGCCTAGCAGTGCGACAGTAATCGGGTGATAAAGAAACAAGAATTTCTTTGATAACAGTTGGATCTGTATCTTTTGCAATTCGAATAATCTAATGCCGGTAATATTTGCCATTAAGATGTCAAGGGGAAGAAGAATATCTTAAAGAAATAAGAGGGTGATTGCCTATAAATATGAATATACCCACGATTGGTATTGTGACGATCATCTATGTCGTGAGTATAAAAGGAGTAGTCGGTGGCAATTGGAGACGGGCAGTTTTGCTAGTTTTTCACCTACGTCCGCCTGAAGTTAACACTAAATGCTCCAAATTAAATCCTATATTCTAAATTACCTCTGATTTTGAAGAGCACAAGTTGACACAACACTCAGGAAAAATCGTACGATTTTATCCATATTACATAATCTTTGTTGACAGTTAAAAAAAAATTGTTACATTAGAAAATTGACATGACTTTACAATGTCTAAATATGTCTTGAAAAACCGTTGACGTGTAAACGAAAGACATTTTTGAATTTACCTATAAATATTTTGAGGCGTAATATATTTTGTACGGACACATTCAGTGACAGAGTGTTATTGATTACCGTACGTTTTAATAATGTAAAGGATACTCACGGTATTCGGTTTTTTAAAATTCCGATATTACGACCCAGTTTTTTTATGTGAAAAAAGTGGCAAACGAGCGTGCAGGCCACCTGATTTTAAGCGGTCACTGCAAACACCCACATCTGACCTCAAACAGAACTGAATCCGTACTGAGGTCGTACCTAGTTGCGTTACTACTCCTGAGTACGAAGACGGTCGCCTAGTTGTAAGCGTAAACAGTACCCAACGACCGCACTTCTAATAGGTGGTAGGACTATAGTTCGTTCGGGAAAGTACCACTGCTGCACTCATAATCCACTATGAAGCAATTTTGTGTTTCGGTTGGAGAGGAGCGGCTGCCGGGCACACTCACAACGAGGCGACCATCTTAGTCCTCAGGAGTAATGATGCACCTACATACGACAACAGATAGAACTTCAGTTTTCTTTATGTCATGATGATGATGATGATGTCAGTGTCCATGGGCTGCAGGTACCACAACATCAAAATAAAAAAAAACTTCTCCAACTGGAGCCCAAGATTGTCTTCACGGCGTGTATCGGGCGAAGAAGTATTAACTTCTCTATCTACCAATTGGATGGATGGTATCAGCGAAATAAGGTGATGGTGAATCACTGTTGACGGTTAATAGGAATAGATTTTTCTTCCGACCCTACGTCTAGTTCTTTTTTTTTAACATGTAACATCTTTTATTTCGATCAATAAGGGGTCACTTGCAAAACCATATGTAACGAATGTATGTTATGAGAAGATCGCTTCTTATTTTAGAAGTATAGTACCTACCGGCATTGTTATGTTACCATAATTTAGAACACAAAAACCATTACTCGGTAGATATGTCGCTGACATAAATGGCGCTGTAATCGCGCGCAGCACGACGCATTTGGAAATAAATTTACCATATCTGTTTATTTCGTCGTTACTCAGTACACTGATAGATTCGAGCGGGAGGTCGAGTTTGACAGAGCTCAAGACGCTATAGTAGGTGTGATAAATGAAAAACACTTGTGACCATTAGAAGTTGAAGAGTTAAAAAAAATGAGTTTTTTTTATGCAGAAATTACTTATGTATATATACAAGTGATATATATAACTAAATCTTTGTAAAAAGCCCTGCTACAATGTAAATGATTACTTAAAAGTAAAAAGTGCTTGGTTAGACGTAATTCAACTATACAATAACTTAAACTGTAGATTATATCTTTTTTAAATGATGCATTCGCAAAAATAGGGACTTTCTTTCGCCGCTTCTTCGCCAAAGCGTGGGAGGTCCAAAAATGCACGATTTATTATACCGAATTGATCGCGGGCAGACGTTAGTGTAAATTAGTTATATTTTTAGTTAACTGTTATTAATAATAGCGTAATGGTTTCATCCTGGGGGACTAGGGTACGAATACCACACGCACCTCTGTTTTTTCGAAATTATGTGCGGATTAGAAATTAATTATGCTTGAACGATGAAGGAAAACATAGCGAGGAAACCTACACATCTGAGAGTTCTCTATAAAATTCTTGAAGGTGTGTGAAGACTACCAATCCGCACTTGGCCAATGTGTTGAACTATGGCCTGACTCTTCTCATTCTGAGAGGAGACCCGTGCCCAGTAGAGGGACATTAATAGTTGATGATGATGATGATGAATCTTGAATATTGTATTGTATTGTGTATTGTAATAGGTAGTACAATTATAGTTGGACCGGGTACCACTTCCGCCCTCATAATCCGTAGTGAAGCAATTCTTGTATTTCAGCTGGAGAGATCTCATTATAGGGTACACATACAAGCGACCATCTTAGTCCACAGAAGTAGCGACGCAGCTACGAACGACCACAGAAGGAAATTCATTTTTATTTGAGGTTACATGTGAGTGTCCATGGGCTGCAGCGACCACTTAACATCAGGTGGCCAGCACGCTCGTTTGCGTCTCTTCAAACATAAAATTCTAATAATTTGTTAATGAATAGTAAAACTATAGTTCGTCCAACGAAGTACCACCGCCCCCCTCATTATCCTCAGTAAAGCAAATCTGCAGCAAAGTTTCGGCAGGAAAGATCTGATTGTAGGGTACAATTACAAGCGACCATATTATTCCTCAGGAGTAGTAATAGGAGGACCTAAGATAAGACTTCAGTCCTGTCCGAGGTTAGACGTGGATGTCCTTGGAATGACCACTTAAAACTAGGTGGCCTGTATACTGCGTTGCTACTCTTCTAACATAGACAATATAGGTTCATACTTTATA
>DWKL01003856.1:0-11120 GCA_018249415.1 Phareas burnsi
ATAATCTTCGATAATAGGAATAATTTGATCCATCCGTATAATAGAATTACGAAAAAACTCCAATTTATTGAACAAGGAAGATCCGATTCGATAATGCTTGAAATTTGAAGAGAGCATCTCTTATCAAATGATTAAAAACTACTGTCACGCCCACCTCTTCCCTGATTTCGGAGGGAGGGGTCGGAGGAGGAGGGGGTCGTATTTCACAATTAAATTTTTCTGGCGCGATCTCCCAGTATGTACGCTGAGCAACGCCGCACACTTGGGGTGAGAAGCAGCGGCTCTCAATCTTGTATATTCTTAATCTTGAAATCAACGATATTTGTATATAAAACCTACTCTTTATTATAACAATTCAAAACTTAAATTATTGACGCTCGATTTTATTGCTTTAAAAATACTACATTATTTGAATAAAGAAATTTGAATTTGAATTTTTATATGAATTTCTGGAATATGATTTGATTACTGTAAGTATTTTAGGACAAAAACAGGCAAGTTGTTTTGTTAAATTTTCATACAAGAATCAATCCAAACTTAGGTTAATACATTAAGTATGAAAATTATTATTGAAATATTTTACTTACAATGTAACCGAAGTTAATTGCGCTTAAAGGAAATATCCGACGTATTATTTAGTGGAATTAAGTTAATAAACTTGTCAACTTTGGGGGTGGCTGGCCCTCGGTTTAATATCGCAACGGCGACGACACGGCGTCACGTGCGCTGCACAGTGATCAATATTTGGTACCTACTTGTGGGCCAAATTCACTTTTCTGAATACGAAGAACTTTTACTTTCGAATGGAAATATCTTATTCTATTTGATATTTTGAACGTGAATAACTTTTAAAAATACTATTCAATTAGAATCCAATAAGCTTTTTGAGTTATTTCCAACAATATGAACTGAAATGATATTCTGGATTATTCATAAACACAGTGAAATGTTTTACGGGTTTTTAAAAATATTAAATAAGTTACTTTTAGAATTTTAAATCTACAAGTAAAAATGAACATTATCGTAGAATGAATTGATTTGTTATTTTAAAAATGTAAAACAAAGTTGAATGTTGTAGTTTTATAGAGTTACAGGATTTTCAAACCGTTCTAAGCAACGCATCCATCGACTTCAAAACATTCCGGGACTCTGTAGCCCATCTTTAAAGCTTATTCAACAAATAATATCATTCCATTAAGTTTTACAGAAAACAAAATTATCACTGGAAATTACATCTTTCAATTACATCTACGAAATATTACCCAAAACTTGTAGCAATAAGTTTGCCTGTTTTGATTTCTAATTTATATTGTAGAATTAGTAAACAATACATATTTGTAATGTTGCATAATAAATTAAATAAACATGAATTTATTTTGTCCTAACGATTACTAATAGACGCACTGGGAGGTCGCACAGTCACACGAGCATTCAAGTGTATACAGAACAAGGCACGCGGTTTCGTGACTTGGATGCCGAGCCAAAGAAATCATCCATGATACGATACGTATCAACCCGTTACTGTCTACTGCTGGGCAAGAGTCACCTCTCTGAGAAAAACTAGGCGACAGCCCACCATGCTGGTCAACCGCGAATTGTTACATTTCACCCACATTTGAAAACTTTATGGTGAACTCTCAAGTATGTGAGTATCCTCACGATGTTTCTCATCACCGTTACAGCAAGTGATAATTCATATCTAATAGTCACATATTTTCGAAAACTCAGAGTTGCCTGTCATGGTTTCGAATCTTGGCCTTCCAAGTAGAGCTAAGAGACCAAAATCTTACAACAAGGCTATTCCAGCTTTTCTTTGCTCGACGTTATATATTTGTCTATGGTATACTTACATAATCATGTTTTTCCATTCAAAATTGATACATATCCTTCAAAATATTCAAAAATTGATCTCATATTTAAAAATAGATTGTAATTCCTTGCACTTTTTGAGTTGTTATTATTTTTAAACTTATCCAGATAAATAATATCTGGTATGTTGTTCGAGGCCAAAAATTAAGAGCATCCAAATTCATCATTGTTCATCAAACACTTCAACATATGTCTAGTAGATTTCGCATAATTGAAGCACAAATTGAAATACATACAAACGGACAACAAATCTTAAATCATATTTACTGTCTTTTATTATGAATGTCATCATATATGGTAGATGAACTACCTACTTATATTTACATATTTAACTTTGTTAAGAATTAACTCTTTTACTGTTGTATTTAGTCATTTAAAAAATATTTCACTTTGACTACACTTTCTTTACAAATAAATTAAAAGTATATTTCCATGATTTCCAAATATATTTTTTTATATGACAAAAGAAACAAACGAGTCTGCAGGCCACCTGATGTTGTGTCGTCACTGCAGCCCATGGACACCAACATCTAACCCCAAATAGGTCTGAAGTCCTATCGAATGTTGTACATAGAGGAGGTACTATTCCTAAGCACTAAGGTGGTCACTTCGCTGAGAGTGTACTCGGCAACCGCATCTCTCCAACTGAAGCACAAAGATTACGTCACGACGGATTATGAGGGCAACGGTAGTATTTCCTCGGACGAACTATAGTCCTATCAAAGAGCTTTATACAAACTTATATGCTATTGAAATAATAATAAATAAATATTTTTTTGTTTTTGATTTTGTTTCTCTGTTTATATGGGGTAGACTTGAAAACGCTGGAGCTATTTGATTACATGATTTTACCGGAAGTGTCATATTCCTCTTTTTAAATCAACTGAGCCCCGTAGACCAACTCATAATATTTCGGTCTGAAATAAAATAAACCAAAAAATACCCTCCAATTTTTAAATGACGAATTAACTAGCGACCCTTATAGCGAAGAAAAAAATCCCTTATAATTTTATAACTCCTCTTATACCGTATGTCATATCCATTTTACTCGGAGACTTCTATATATATGAAATTTGAAATGTGTGTATGTTCTATAAACCAAATGACTGCATGTTTCTATGTTTTATTTAAGACAAAATTTGGTGAGATATTCCCTTCCAAAGTCGTCGAAGTATTCCCCTCTCCATATAACTTTAGAGATATTGGGTGGATAATTCTAAAAAAAATAGTGAAGTAAAACTTAAAAAATATTTTCGACGAAAATATGTTTGAATAAGATATGTTGTTTGTCTGTTGTTGTCGAATGACCAGAAAGTTGGCGTTTATCTCGGGCAGAAAATTAGCCGAGATATTCAACGGGGTAACGTTACCAGCATTTTGGGAACTCATCCTAAGGACAACAATTTGGATGCGAAATTTTATTATTTTATCATTATATTTATAATTTTGTAAGTTAGCTATTATGACTTATATTTTATAAAGTATAATAATTATAGTAATAAAGCCCTAAAATTGGAATAAGGGTTATTTTCACCCTATTTTGAATTTGGCGACCGCATCAATAATTTCGTTTTCCACAGTATATTTGAGTAACAATATGAAACACAAATTTATTTCAAAGTGAATATTTATCCCTGATGCGGAACCCCACTGTGCGTTTTTTTCTAAAGTCTTCAAACTTTGCAACTGACGTAATGTTATGTTCGCGAGTACAACGTTCTTGGCTAGGTTCGAGGAGCTCTCGAAGCTCCCGCTACTGTTATTAGAAGCTTCCGCAACAGTCGAGTACTTTGCTTGCTTTAGTCTCACGCAACGTCAATGTTTGAACATGTAACCGATCTACTGCATATATGTATATATATTTTATAAGTTCGTTTATTGTTAGCTACACTTTTAACTTCCTACTGTGAAAATTTAAATCACGCTAAGAATTTCGCTAAGGCCCAGGATTACCGTACCTCGCCCTGTTATGGGGAAGAGCCCATGCCCAGTAGTGGGATATAAATTAGCGTTGCAGCCATAGATCCTGGAAGTTCTGTTCAGCCCAATTTTTGAAAACCAAGTTTTCATCAGATTTTTTTTTTCGTTTTAGAGCAATTTTCAGCTGATGTTTTTTATCATTTCGTACTTAAAATATATGCATACGCAATACATGTAATATGGTAGGTTAAAAAAACAACTGAATTAATTTCTTCGGAATGAAACCATTATAAGAAGTTAGGTTGATTTCGATTTGCACCTTCTTTATGGTAAAGTATATAATAGGTTGTCTATTTAGATAATCTTTTTAAATGCACTGCATATCATTTTAATAATCCCGGCAGCAATAATTTCACTGCCCAACACCAATAATTTGGACTCATAATCGAAGTGACAGGCGACAATCGCTATTGCCATTTGATTTCTTATTATATGATTATTTCTGTACAATATACCTCGTCCTTTCACCTTTTTTCTTCATTTCTTCACCTTCACCATTTTTGATTTATTGTGATAGAACGATTATTCGTCTGAAGAGGTGGGCCGTGAAGCAATTCCTGCGTTTCGGTTGGAGAGGTGTGGTGGCTGGGTACACTTACAGCGAGGCGATCATCTCTGTCTTCAGAAATAATGACGTACCTACGTACGATCTCAGATAGGGCTTAAGTCCTATTTGAAATTAGATGTGTCCGTGAGCAATGGTTATTTAAAATCAGGGGTTTTGCATGCTCGTTAGCTACTCTTTTCACATAAAAAAAGTTCTTAGGTGGCAAAGAGAAGTCGTCTTGCTAGTCGATTTCGTAGAGAAATAATTTGATTAAACTTCTTTGTGCTTAAGAAAATGCTACTTTATTCTTTGTGAAAATAGCTGGGTAAATTAAATTTTCTGTAATCCCGGGACTCCTTGTAATATAACGGAATAGGCGGTCGTAGTTCCTTCATTTTATCGTATCAGCTAAAGTGCTAGACTGAGATAGGATGCGTTATAAAAAGCGGTGCCTCAATAGTTATTTTTTTAAGTTCTTTTTATTTATGTATATTTTAAACCTTCGTTATTAACACTACGGGCTTCTTTGTCTGAAATAAATGAGTGTGAGAGTCAGCATCTCACTAGATAGTAAAATTTTATCCGCCTGTGGACATCTGTGACCGACCCTAAATAGTTCAGCCCTGCTTGAGGGCGTTCATAAATACATAGTTACCTTTGAGATATTTTGGTACTATACCTAACATAAAAGGACAAAGGCGAAAGAGTGAAAAGAATTCAAACTTGTATTTTGAATGCCCGTAAAAACAGAACAGTGGTGTAAATTGCAGTCAGTTCTGAAATTTTATTCGATTACGGTTTTGCTGAACTTAGTCAACGACACCGAAATGTCCGCGGCAATACGGCACCGACAAAGCCGGTCAAGGAGGGTGGCAAACAATGCGCCGGTGTAATTGATGACTGCTCTTATTCGCGGACACGTTCGGCGCACTTGTTCGGTGCAAGTGCAGGCAAGGGTTCGTAATTAATTTGCTGTCACACTCGGCGTTAAACCGGTCTTTATTGGAGTTAACAATGACGTGTGACATTCGCGCCGGCTCTGATATTCGGTGCTCGTAAACTTTTGGAAGGTAATATGTAGGTAAATATTATAACATTAATATGCAGTCGTAATCTAGTCAGCGTGGTGGATTTTGCTCTAACCCATAATAATAATAACAACAATGCTTTATTGCCACACTCAAAAATATGAAAAGAAACAAACAAAAACAAAAGAGGAGACATACATGTGGAAGAACAAAAAATAAGGAAATATAAAAAATCAATTAGCAGTGGGCAAAGGAGGTGGCTCAGCTTTTTGCTGACACGAGAACTTGGTTCCGTGTAGCGCTGTTTTTCAGCTGCTCCCTACTCCTTTGGGTGTTATGCAGGAGGTGAAAGTAATGCTCCCCAGTTCCAAGCCAACACAAAAGTAACTTTTTCTATGTAGTTTCTACCTATATTATTAAATTATTGAATTATAAGGCTCTTGCAGGTCTAGTATGTGTGTATGTGTATGTGTGAGAGAGAGAAGTAACGAAACTGAATGTGTTAGTATAGTTATGAATTAATCAGGTCAGTAAATTTCATAATTATAAAAACATATCGCTTCGTTCTTTATATGAATTTTCGTAGAACCGTTCACAAAAGAACGCACTTCGTCTGTTTGCGCAATATTTCATAGCAGAAGGAAAGTTTTTATACTGAGATCCATACCTTCTGCTGCTTGTGAGATGCGAAGGGTAGTGTCCTCGTGTAGATCGACTACAACTCGTTCTTACCAGAAGTACCCACTGATAAAACTATAGTTTCCTCCGGGGAAGTGCCACTGACGTCCTTATAATCCACCGTGAAGCAGTTATTGTTTCGGTTGGACAGGTGAGTGTGACGTATCTATATATGACCGCAGATAGAACTTTAGTTTTGTTTGAGGTTAAATGCGGATGGCCATGGGTTGAAGTGACCACATAACATCAGGTGGTCCGCATTCTCGTTTTCTTGAAGAATACTTCCAGCATAAAAAAATCCAATCATTACTCCAATTCACATTTTCGCTCCGATCTAGCTTTGCAAGGTCGTCATTTTCTCTTTGTGTAAAATGTAATGTATGTTACGGATTATTAAATCAAAACATATTGACAATTACCATTCCATATTCACTTTCCGCTATGTTGTACGGGTTGGTGATTAATTGCTGTCACACCCGACGTTAAACCGTTCTTTATCGGTGACAGCGATGACGTGCATTCGCTCTACGGGTCCCATATTAGCGGGTCGTGACACCCGTGACGGTAGCTATCACACTTATAGTGGAATTAGTGTAAAATTAAATAATCTATTAAGACAAGAAGTCTCTCTGATTGATTGCACTCTCTTCCTGCGCCCATTCCTAGATATTTTAATTGACTTCTAACGGAGAGGTAATCAAGTCGTCTCTACATATGTGTTATTAAAAGTTGTTAATATTACCTTTTTTTAATATCATTAAGTAAAATAATTGTGTGAAATTGCTAAATAATTTATCAATTTTAATTTATGATATTTTAGTATAATAAAATAAATGCTCATAAACGGAGCAATGGAATGTACATATTTGGAATTTATTAATACAATGCGCGGAGTAATGAAACGCGCGGACTAATGAATTAAATGTGTAGATAAAATGCGTAGATATTATTTTAAATTTTTCTGAAATAAATGAATTGGATTTTGAATCTGACTCTTAAATAGAGCACATTTTTTTAAATGTAATGTCCAAGTAATTGTACCTAAACACATAGACTCCCTAAAAAAATTTAATAAATCTGTTTTATTGTCACTCTAGTTATAACTAAACATATAATTTATATTACATCAAGCAGAAAAAAATATAAATACTGCTTGGATAGCAAATAAAAAGTCGTAAGTAAATGCCACCCCAAAAATTGAGATAATCAGTTATGCCCAGCGTTACAACACCTGTTACGCACCCCTAGACGCAGCCCCTATCGTTTTCACTATCACAAATTGTTTTTCACTAAATATCTGCATAAATCAAAAATAAACTCTATTTCATACGAGTTAAGTTGCATTTTGATTTAATAATGTCACACTGTTATTTCTATACAATCCGATTAATAAGATTTAAAGTACCATTATAGGTAAGCAAGAATGCACGCGCTAAACAAAACAATTTGTTATCCTGGCGCGCGATATGTTTGTTCAAAGCTTTCATTATAGTATTAGCAGGACCAAATACACTGGAGTAATATGTTTATCAATAGTAGGTACACATTTTATTAAATGTAACTCAGACCTAAATTCGGCAAAGGGTTACAAAGATTTACCTTTGGAGACTGGCATGACTGTTAGCTGCCATCTTGATTTGATAAAATTTGAGTGAACAATTTGACTGACTGATATCTTTTTTGTGTTTGAAAAGTAGCAAACGAACATGCAGGCTCCCTGATATTAAATGGTCACTGCAGCCGATGAACACCCACATCTAACGTTAAACAGGACTGAAGTTCTATTTAAGGTCGTACCTAGGCATTACTACCCCTGAGGACTGTGTTCGCTGTAAGTGTGCCCGGCAACCGCACTTCTCCAACCAAAACACAAAACTATTTCGCGGTGGATTATGAAGGCACCGGTGGTAATTCCCCGAACTATAGTTCTACCACTAATTAAATCTATATATGTAGATAGATGACACGTATATGAACAAAAAATATCTCACAGCACAGTGTCACGTTCCCGAGGTATATATATGCTATATATGGCAAGATGATTACAATGATTATTATAAACTATCGATTATTAAACTTAAATTGATTACTTCTACACATTAAACTATATTTAAATAACAGCTCTCAATACTTAAATTACATTCCAAAGTTTTTTTTTATTACTACCGTACAATATCACTACGAAAAGGCCATCTCTATTTCTAATGTCCGTATTTATAAAGAAGTAATTACTTGTTTCTTTATACTTTCTTGATAAAGTCATCACTTGACCTTAGCATTCTTCAGTACAAAATCTTATTTTTAGAGGGGTAATGTACGTTACTTACTTAAGCCAATGCTTAAATAAATGTCGGCGCTTGGTGATTGTTTCTTTCTGGCAACACTTTGTTACAGTATTTCGTTTCAACAATAGACACGTCTAGATTATTCTTCTTCAACCTCGACGGCACTACATACATTTTAATTGACTTTTTGTAAATTATAATAAAATTATTTTAAAAGAAATATATTCATTTATTAATACTATTATTTTATGATTTGATTTTCTCTCAACACAATAATTTGTTGTTGGCAGAAACAAAACGTTTCTCAAAATATAACCCTACCAAAATTAAATGGATTCTTTTTACGTTCGAAAAAGTCACTAACGCCTGATTGTTAACTTTCTTATCTTATTTCTAGTATTTGACTGAAGTTTGTGATTTCTCATATCATGTCATACATATCATAAAGAAGTAAAAAACGAACCTTTGGGATTTCTAAATTTGGCAACCTTAACACCGTCTAATATGTCGATATGAATATCACTTATAAGAACAAAGGTCGCTTGTCACAAAGGTGTGTTGAATATCGATCAGTACTTTGTACGAATATCGATCAATAAAAAGGTTTTAAAAAATCGTACGTGTGTTTTGTGTCCTGTGCGAAAGAAACTTGTAGATGTGCTATGTTGTCGTAGCGGGTAGATGTTTTCGTTAATTTATTCCGTTGCACTTTACACGACTTGGTCTTGTAAATAATTTAAATAATTAGATTTCATATCTGTCTGTTTTATTGGAGCTCCATAGTCAAATGGAAAAAAGGTAACAATTAAAATTTCATGTCTGTTTGTCCGTCCGTACATCACAATGTTACGGTCTTTCGTTACTAGCGAATCGGACGAGGGGATTATACAATACTTAAATCAAAATGCCGTTATTCAACATCTAGCCGATTTCGACATTTCTAAGTTTTCGTAATTAGTAAAACATAAGTTAAAAGTTTCACTATTTGAAAATTCTTTTTTTATTATCTATTAGGCCTATTTTTGATACCCCAAACTCATACATATGTCTTGTTATTAAGTAGCACTAACTTTTTAAAATGAGCCTGTTTTTTGGCCCTAACTCGATAAGCGATTTTGGTATGTAACGGCATCATAGATTAACGACGGCGTCATTGTTTTAATATCTGCTCTGTACTGCTGTGTGATTTATCAGAATAATGGGAATAGTTTAAATCTTATTCTATAAAGGCAAACGTGATCGTTTGCAACATGGTTCCCCAATCAATTTGCGCATTAAACCCAGTCAATCGCACACAATGCAATATCCAATCGATCTCCTCATAGTAGACGGCCTCCGAAGTACCAACATTGATCATATCATGTATGACTGGCTGATACTGGTTGCGGGTACTGCAAGTGCATTGATCAAATAGTCAATATTTGCTATATAAATGGTTGAACATAAAATCATCTTCCCGTACATAGAGAAAAAGCGAATATAAGGTAGGTGGTAGAACTGTAGTTCGCTCGGGGAAGTACTACCACAGTGACCGAGTCCGCCGAGAGCAATTCTTGTGTTTGGTTTGGGGAGTTGTCGGGTATACACAGAGCGAGGCGACCATCTTTCTTTTAAAAATTTGGCACGCATGTGCATGTGACGTTAGATAGTTCCTGAATCTCGTTTGAGGTTATATTAGGGGTCCATGGGCTGTGGAGACCACGTACCATCAGGTGGTCTTCTAACATAAAAACAGATTACTACACTAAAGTATTAATTAACTACTAATATAAAAAAATACAAATATCGCCAAGTTTGGAAAGAGAGATTTTTTGCACATCTTTAGACAAGCACCATGTTATATAATCGGAAAATTCAAAGGAAACTCATTCCACATCTTGTCACGAAACCGAAGCCGCAAATAGTGGCGAATCCTCACCATTCAAATTAGGTGAATATTAATCCTTCGATAAATGGTGCATTGTAAAGTCAAAAATTCTGAAGGCTCTATATCACCCTGTAGATAAGTACGTATACAGAATCGAGTAAAATAAATTATAATTCCACCAACATAGCTTATGTGTTTTAGTTTAAACGGTTATATAATGAAAATCCTGGCGTAGTTCAAGACAGTTATTCAATACAAGCAGAAGTAGAACTTCGGTCGAGCATCGTTCGCGAACCAATTTGCCTAACCAATGCAGTCACTCGCTCACAATGCAATTACCGCTCCTCTGATAGTTGACGGCCTATGAAATCCCTAATTCGTTGTAGCAACAATATTTGCAACAGATGCAATGTTGTTAGCAAAACATATAACGATTGAATTCTAACTAGTATTGCTTGTGTCTGAAATTCTATTAATTGATAGATAATTAGATCCCCACCCTCTCTTTATCTCCGAAACTACTGAGTCAAAAATATAAAACCGAAATAAGGATCTCCGAAACTACTGAGTCAAAAATATAAAACCGAAATAAGGATATATGGCATCACATATAGGTGGTAGAACTAGTTCGTTCGGTAAGGTAACACTGCGGACCTCATAATCCGCAGTAAAGCAATTTTGATGTTTCATTTGGAGAGGTGTGGTTATCGGCTACACTTACTAGCGAGGTGACCATCTTAATTGTCAAGAATAGTGATTCATCTACGTACGACCTCGGTAAGGACTTCAGTCCTGAATAAGATTAAATGTGGATGTCCGTGGACTACAGTGATCACTTAACATTAGGTTGCTTGCACGCTCGTTTG
>DWKL01003857.1:0-11119 GCA_018249415.1 Phareas burnsi
CCCCAAAAAAGAGGGCGTCTTTAAAAGCCCCCCCCCCCCCCCCCCGTAACAAAAATAGTAATATATTAGCTTCGTTTCAAGTGTTCCAATTTAGTCCTTAAAAACAGTAACGTATGTGTAATCGAACTCAAGCAAGGCTCCATTCCATTTGGGGTCAATTAAAAATTAAAAATATGTATGTAGGTAAGCAATACACATCAGATAAACTGCACGCTTATTTTTTGCTTTGAATGTGGGAAATGATGGGAATGTGTGCTTTAAGTGGGAAATCGTTTCAGTCCTACGGAAACCTGACTTCGTTTAGTTTGCATAAAAATGCACTATCATATGCGATTTATAATTATGTATCACTTTAGCTTATGTTCAAACTTTATTAAGGCACAGGCATTTGTTTTCATTAATCTGATTTAATTCTATCGCTTATTCAATAGAGCAATGACGTAATTATGAAAACTTTTAATTTAAGATTGATATAGTTAAAGCCAAAAGTTCCTGTTGTAGAAGATGTCTATAGAAAAAAGTAAAAATTCCTCTCACAGTAGTTTTATCATCATTATTAATTCATTACTATCCCACGTTTGATCACGGCACTTCTCTCGGAATCGGACTGGTTAGGTCATAGTCCACCACGTTGACAATGAAATGCGAATTGACAAACGTTACGCACCTTCAAGAACTTCACAGAAAATTCTAAGATAGGTTTCCTCACGATGTTTTCCTTCATTCTTAAAGCAAGTGGTAATTAATTTCGAATACGGACATTCGAAAAATCAGAGGTGCGAGCAAGTTCGAACCCAGGACCGAGAGGCCAGAATCATACCACAAGGCTATCTAACACTGCTTAAATGAGAGAAACATTTACAATTCAACATTTTTAAACGCATATGAAAAATTACAAAAGCGAATTTAGGCCGTTATTCTCTAGGAAAAGCGATTAGACCACCATTACGCTGTTCCCAAAATTACATATTTCATTTTTTAATTCTACATATAATATTTTAACAGTTTCATTTCGACAGAATGTTACGTCCCACTGAGACAGAGACGAATGCAAAATGATTAGATTTAGAAAGAGATGTCAGATATCGTTAATAATTGTTGTATCGTTATTTTATCCGATGACAGGGCATTATTATGTCTGTATTTATAAGGTCATAAGATTGAAAATTGATTGAAAATCGTAAGATTAAATGTCAATGTAAGTGCATATTATGGTTGCCACTTTTTTCGAAGTGAAAGTGTTTTAGTTTCTAAAAATGTAATAGACAACCACAATACTTTTATTAGCTGCTTGAACAACCATAGAAATGCAGGTTAATTTATATTTTCGTTCAGTCTGCCGTTCATTCATAGTTTAAGTATTCTTAAAATCGATTTTCCATTTGTATAATCTATTCATTTATTATCAATTACTTTGGTACTTAGTTATTTTTTAGATATGACATAGCTCGCTGCTATATGTAAATAATGAATTTATATGTCCGTCTTAGGTCTGGGTGTTTGTGTATTAATCTTTGTAGGTCCATGGTATGCACAACATAAGGAATCATAGCGAGAGGTTCCTATGGACACAACCCTATAGATCAAAATATAGAGCGACATTATGATAGAGGCGGCAACCCTAGCTATGTATACCACCGCGTGAGGCCACGAAGTTATGCCAGTCATCCTTTTTGATTGTAGAGGGCTTTCTGTGTCGTAATTGGTAATAATTATTGTTTAGAGAATCGTTTATTATATTAACTGGTATAAAATTCATATCACGAGCACCGTCATCGACGATTTGTAGTGCACGAAAACTTTATTAGGGTTTTTGAAGGTTGTGTAGCTTGGAACTGGTTCAACGCCCTAGAAAAAATATTGGCCGACGCATCTAAATTTATTTATTCTTTGTTATGTCACCTTAAAGTAAAGTTTCTTCAACGGATAATTAAATATCTAATAACATACTTCGCTTGTCGATCCTGGGTGGACGATGAACATGTGGCATATGTAAAAACATTAATACTAAACATTATGTCAACATTACGAACAAAATACAAATACTTACACACGTAACATACATAAAATATGTATTTAATTGGGTACCTATTTTTTGTAAACAGATGTGTTTACATAAAAGCTTTAAAAGGCAAAGACACTGCCCATATTCGCGTTTCTATAGCAACGCGCGCCAAACAACCGGTACATTTAATGTCTAGGATTAAACACATCCAGCTAATAAACGTAACATGATGTACTTGGAATTAAATGAATGAATATTAATTAATATTATATTTCTTCAGATACATTATAATAAGATAGTGATTTAAATATAAGCTGCGAAGTGAATTTACTTTCGCGTGAAAACAAACGCGAAACAAAATTATTCAAAAAACCGTTTTCGAATTGTTTAATAGAAGTTTTATTTCCGGAAATAAATAATAAAGAAGTAAATAAATAATATAACATGATTTATTATAAATTTATAATGTTTTTTAAAACGAATGTTTTTCTTTTAATTTTTGCTCTGTTAAATTTTTTAGTTTTAATAATTGTGAAGTATACAATTTTGTACAATTGTGTATATTGTCAAAGGACTTTACATAAATTTCAACGCTTAAATAGATAAATAAATAATATAATGTGAAATTTCATTTCATTGAAAAATCATAAAAATAAAAAATATAATTTTGAAATATAATTTATCTGTTACAACTAGTGCAGTTTGTTTATAATCTATGCTACTAAAGAACAAGCTAAATACAGAGGCCATATATCACCGGTCGTCATGGCAACGGGCGCGCCAAACAACCGGCGTGGGAGAGTATAAACAACCACTAGGTACCTATAGTGGGACCTGTTTATGACAGGTTACCTTGTACACAGGTAAAACTTAAAACGAATCGCCAAAAGTAACATTTTCTTGTTAAGATTATGTGCGATCGTGTTAATATTCTGGCCATTTTTGTCAGTTGTGTGTATTAAACGTATTTTAGCAAAATAATTGAGAAGAAAGTTTATAAAGAATGTGTAAATCTAGGAGATGGCATTAATTTTATTTAAAAACACTTGAGGTAACATAAAAATTTCATAGAGGCAACGAAACGTTTAGAACATAAATATTCTTATTCACTTAAGAATTTTATAACCTCATCGTCACGTATCACAAACAAAATTTAAACGTTTTATCATTAATTGTAATACGTCAGTATTGTAATGAATAAAAATATTCAAATAATACGTCAGGCAAGACGTGAAAATATGTTTTTGATTCCAATCCGTAGTAAAATCTGTAATCAAATGAAAATGATCGGCGTATAATCCTTAGACATTGTCACCATCTTCCAGTGAGCCCAAGATAATGTGATGAGGCGCAACTCAGCGGAGGTAATTACCGAGTGACTCAGCACTGCTTTGTTCCGCAGGATCCGCGAACAAACTTGTTTTAATTAATTTCGTGTCTCGAACAAGCCTCCAGCCGATTGTTATCTACTTAGTTGCTGTTAACTCCGGACGCCCAATAATGAAGCAACATATTGTTCTAGGAGTTACGGCAGATGCGAAAGGACGTAACGTCCGAACAATGGACCGGTCCACGCTTCACATTCCAAATTTAAATAATACGTAGAACAAAAAAAAATTAAAACAAATATTTTTTCACAGAGGTGGCAAAAGATAGTTTAACCTTAATTACAATTAACAGGAAGTATATTAAAGATGTACCTGGCAGATGGCAAGACTATTGTTCTAAAAGTAATGGCAGATGGGAAATACTGGTCCAGATGATAATTTTTTTTGTGGTTGCGTTGCGAAAAAAATGCGTGTCTAAAAATAAAACTGAAATAAAATTTAAGAGCCCGTTCATGTTTCCATTCCTGTGTGTTGTTTTCAAGAAAAACAATGAAGCAAGAAACGTCATAAACGAATCGAATACTTGTTAGTTGTTGATAATTATTGTTTCATCAACGAGACGTGTATTAAAAATGATAAAGTAGATCCTAAATACTTAATTAGAAGTGACGATTTTTATTTTTACTCAAAACGGTGCATTGTTACAGTAAAGACGACAATTTAGTCACAATAAAAGTTACAACATATTTATAAAAAAAAATTAATCACTTTCCAATAATGCTCCGGATAAAACATTTTGATTGCATTAGTTTTATGCTAATGAGAATTCCAAAAAATAAATCTCTCCGAAATATTTTTATTTTTTTGGAAAATTTAATTTTGCCTTTATATATATTTTGTTAATCCTTAATGTGAAATTTTGAGCCTTTGCGCATTAAATGCAGTTAAAGATAGTCTAATGTTGACCCCTTGCTGTAAACGGGACAACGGAACGCCGGGACAAAATATCGGGAAAAGGGACAGTCTCTTCCTAAACGGGACGTATGGTCACATTGTAAACACTTAATACATTTCATTAGCCAAAAAAGCGTCTACGGTGATATTCGACTTTTTAGATTACTTTTACCCAAAAGCTTTAGATATTTTCGGAATTTCCTACACAACCTCACTGCCACAAGTCCTACATCTTCGTCCAAGTTTTGCTAAAATCAGACACAAAAACTAAAAACCTGTTTTTATGAATTTACATTGTAAAAAAACCCATGAGCTTAGAAGATAGCAGTTATTTTTAATTACAGATGGACAGGTCAATTTTAATTGTTACTCGTATTATAGATATCATTTGTACATGTGTCATTTAATATAACGCTTGATGAAGTGTTCTAAACGTCGTAAGTGCCATATATACACACACACACACACAAATACTATACAAACACCCAGACCCAGAACGGAAATATAAATGTTTGCTAAAGCGGGAATCGAACCGGAAACCTTTTGCGTGGAGGACTGGAATGGTGATCACTGATATACAAGGATCGTCAATAAACAGAAACATATTTAGTATCCATTCCAAAATCTCAAAAACAGCAAAAAGATAACGCAATAAAATATTTTCGTTCGCCACAACTAAGCCAAGCTATTTACGACCAGAGCACGTCCATATATCAATCATAGTGCTGCCACAGGAAACAAGTAATAAACTCAGTAGACCTATATTACCACTATTACTAGCTAGCAAATGTATGTTCAATGTAAACAGTGCTGCAAGTTTTTACAAGAATAACTAAATATCTTGTTACCTAGAATATACAGATGTGCAGAATCCGTAGCGTCATACGTACGAATATGTTGCCATACAAGGATGCCGGTTAAACGCGATAAAAAGAAAAAAGTGTCTCACTTAAGTCGCGCTTAATAATAATATTAGGCCTTCCATACATATATATTTTTTTTAATTTATTGTGTCGCAACATAGTCACTGAACAGCGACAGTAAATGTAATGCTGAAAACGGGACGTTATTGGTATTATACGTAAAATTCGCCTTTTGTACACTCTACTTGTATCTATATTTTATGTTTTATCTGACTGAACTGGCTTTAACTGTTAATCTTACTAGTATCTATAAAAATAATTACCGCTGCAGTGGTGGAATTTATCATAAGTATGTTTTAAATTGTTGCCATTGCCTTCGTCGCATACACGTGCAGCAATTGTCACGCTTAATCGAATGAGATGTTCGAAATTTAAAATCCCAATACCAATACGTACAGGTGGACTGTATGATTGTTTAACTGTATGATTTTTTTTTTATGTTTGAAGAGTAGCAATACTACATGATATTAAGTAGTCACTGCAGCCCATGGACATCCACATATAAGTCAAACAAAACTGAAGTTTTATTTGAAGTCGTATGTAAATGCGGTACTACTGCTGAAGACTATGACGGTCGCCTCGCTGTTAGTGTATCCGGCAACCGCACCTCTCCAATCGAAACACAAACTGTTTCACGGCGGATTATGAGGGCGGTGTTGGTACTTCCCCGGACGAACTATAGTTCTACCACCTGTTAAAATGTTCTTATATGTTATGAAAAAAAGACATAGTAATTGGTTGGTCCACATGAAATAAATTCATTTTATTTCATTTAATTTCTAATTTGACCATAAAATTCTTGACAACTTATAAACTTAAATGACGCGGCATCTTAAAATTCCTAAAGCAAACATTTTTAAATTTTCACTTAACTATGTCTCCCAAAGTGTTTGTTTCGTGGATCCGCGCTAATTTTGCCGTGTCATCGAGAATTTTAATTATATACAATGATTAATTATATGTAGCGAGTAAAGAAAGGGGGATGGGTAATGATCGTTGATTGATGAGTCTCCTTATTCTTGTGTCTTGGCTTATTGTCTTATGATATTATAATATTAATTGTGACTTTTATCGCCATATTTCGTTTCATTGTTGCCGTGTGGACTATCTAATTTGATTTATTCGACGCTGAGTCACTACGCTTATTAATTTTAAGTTAGCGAAGACAATAGTGTTTTACGCTCGCTTCCAGCTGAATCATTCTTGATAACCTTATTTGTAATTACCCTTTGAGGTTTTAATTCCGTTCTCAATTTGAGATTAGGATTGTTGCTTATGAATAGTCTATGATGTTTGGATCGATCTGTTACTACGATGTAATGTATTTTTGATTTTGCCATTTCGAGTGAGTTTGAGTGCGCAAACAGATATGATATCAACGCAATAGATACAAAACATAATTAAATAAATGTATATTTTTTTTGTATAGAGTTAATAAAGATTGTATAATATTTGTTTAAAGTTAATACAGATTTAAGTTTTCCCGCACAATATGCACACTGCAACAAATTATTAGTTTTATACTGTAACATTTAAATGTATTTATATTTTAGAATAATCTGTATCAATATCAATCTATACAAAAATACTTTAAGAAGTTATTATGAAGTACATTTCTTAAGTATTATCTACCGTTTAAGTATCAAATTCATAATCTGTTAAATGTCAACTAGCCATTTTGAAATGTGGGTAAAATAATTCCGCACTCGACAGTTCACTTCATATCTGCGTTTATTTGAGTGCAAAGTTGTTAAAGCATGGCTTATCTGCGTCTAAACACAATGAGCCATCTGTTACAGCTTGTCGAGTGACGGTACCCATGACCTATTGACAGAAATACATTCAAATGCTATCTATGCAAAGGACAGCGTTGGGACGGAGTTCCTCGGATGAATATTTTACCTTGCAAAGAATAAAAACACAACAAAAAATGTTACATTTTTGTATAAAATTAATAGAGTCCAAATGATTCAATTTCTTGTACACTATGTAACCGTCTTTTAATGTATTTTATACTGAGCTCTGAAATAATGCAGGAGAGACGTCGAAGAGATTAAGGACGTGGGGAAATTATTGTAATGTTACGTACGTTACATTACTTGCATTGCTATGATGAGTTAAACAAGTGACGTTGAACATAACTCCTATCAATCACTGTTTAACACATTGACTGCGGCAAACGCACGTGTCGTGTTTTACTGTCCGCGCCACCCGTGCGGCTCCCACATATACGATGTGTGCTGCCTTACTGGAATATACCTGTTGTGTTGCGTGTCGCACGGGTGGATTGTTTCGAATATTACCCGCCGCGGTCAACGTGTTAATAAGTTTATAGAATCATTGACTATTTAAAAAGTTTGTAAAGTCGGTTTTATAAAATAAAAACGTGATATTTTCTTACGATTGTGATTACGAGATCGCGGTGATTGTAGTATGATTCCGGATTCTCACGTTGGTTATCCAGGGTTCGAATCCCGCACGTACTTCTAAGTTGTCAAAGTTATGTGCGTATTAGAAATTAATTATCATTTGATTTGACCGTGAAGGAAAATATCGTTAGTAAACCTACATAACTGAGAGACTACGGTAAAGTTCTCGAAGTGGGCTAACTCTACAAATCCGTATTTAGCTAGCGTGGGACCGTATCCAGCAGTGGGACAGTAACGATGGTTACCACAAGATGTATTGTTTTACTTTTTTACTATTTATTAGACAGCCACGGTAAAATACACCTGTATTCTGTATTATTGTGTAAACACGGGGTATAAATATTTTTTATACCTAGAACTGTGAAGGATTTCTTGTTAGTCATTCATAAGTAATGAAGAATGACTAAGAATAGAAATGTAGCGAAATAAACTGTAATGTTACGCTTTATTTTTGTCAAAAAAAAAACAGTTCCATACGACTTTCGCAAATACATAGAAGTGTAACTCGTATAAACATGCGAGTTAATAAAACAGCCACGAGGTATTTATTTGTGAACACAAATAGATTATTGCGAGTGGCCGCACCGATATAGATTATTAAACGGGCTATTACATTCTAAATTTGGATCTGCATAGTGATCCGGCAGTTCGCGAATTCCCTACAAAATCCCGCTCTCAATGTATGCGCATTCGTTTGCTTGTTTCAAATTTTGGACACTCCGCTATTGCGACACATGTAGTTTCGATGTCAAATTTCTACAACGCCACTATTGCGATACGGTTTTTTTTGTTCAAATTTGCAAAGATATGACGCAAACAAAGTCTGGCACAAATCACTGAATTCGACTGAAATATTTGTGCCAATCTATAATGAACTGTTCGGGGTTTCGAATGATCTTTAACTTACGTTCGCTTTGGCAGTCATAAAATTAGTTTAATATTTAAGATGGAAATACCGTTCAGTTTGGCGCGAAGTTCCCACGTCGCTCGAAGCTGTCTTTTGTGGTTTATCTTATCTCTTTAGGCCGATATTTGCACACTGATAATAATATGGCCTATAAAAATCGCATGTTATTTTCTCTTCAAAATCTGATATGTATTGGAGGTGGTAGAACTCTTTGTGGATTTACTGCGGTAGTCTGTTTGAAGTTGCTACAGATGTTCGCTAGTAATGAAATGTATTCATTACGTAAAAATAAAAAATATCAATAAAATGCATCTTAATTTTGTATAAATATCAATAAAATGCTTCATAATTAATATTTAATAAAAGTAGAATAAATTAATATTATTAATATAGAGTGATAGAAGAATAGAAAATAATATTTTATTACTAGACTTTCGCCCGTAACGTTTTTGCCGCGTAAAAATAACAAAAAACCAGTTTAATTGACCTTCCTAGCATATGGCGACCCATATTTTACAGAGGTCAAGCTTTAACTAACCCTCTTTTCTCGATTTTGTTCACATTTATGTCAGTATTTAAGCCTTTATTATGCTTTTAGAGTGCAAAATACCTACCTAATTCGTTAAAGCATTTTACGTGATTTGCAAGCAAACATATAAACAGACAAAAATAAGAAAATATGTTCTGTGTTTCGAAACCACTAAATAGTAGATATCCGTCAGTGTTTTTTAAATATCTTGAATGTACAAAGTCCCTTTACAATTTTACAACAGTATAGATAAGAAAAGAAAGTCGCTAAACTGTACTACATAATACAATCGTTATTTATTTTTCTTCCAAAATAGTCCCAGATCAGGAATCCACCGTTTTTGAGCACCGTTAAAACATATCCCCATTTCGAATCGTGCAAATAATACAAACTCAATATAAACACCCGTTTGCCCCGCGTTCCACCGGAGGGTGTCGTCCAAATTGGCAACGGTTCACAAGGGTCCTTCCCATACGTTAAATACGCAATTGGAACTCGCTACAATCACCCAAATGAGCTCCCGTGAATGCAATCAATTACGCATCTTTTGGAGAGTGTGACGCCGATAGGCTCAGTAGGTCACTGCGTTTTTATAATTTATAAAAGGTAATAATTAAATGTTAAAAAAAACATACTTTAAACGTAGTAGAACTGTAGTTCGTCCGGTGAGGTACCACCACTTTCTTTATTCGTGAAGCTATTCTTGTGTCCCGATTGGAGAGGTGTTGATGCCGTATACGTAGCGAGGCAACCATCTTAGTTCTCGGGAGTAGTGACGTATCTACGTACGACCTCAGATAGGGCTTCAGTCCTCTTAGGTTAGGTGTGGGTGTTCAAGCATTGCAGTGACCATTTAACATCGGGCGGATTGCATGGGTGTCTCATATAAAAAAATACAAATACTCTATTAGTACTTCAGTGAAAACGAACATACATATAGATTTTATATGAAAAATATAGTTTATGTTTTATTAATCGTTTATTGTAACATGTTCCAAATACCTTTATTTCGTGGCGCAGCGGTTTCCGCACCGATCCGACACGCCGAGAGTTCCGGGTTCAATTTTTGGCCAAGCAGCCATCTAAATGATGAATTTAGGTTTCTGTTCTGGATCTGGGTGTTTGTGTACTCATTTTATACGTAGCACCCACGACATAGGGTATCCTAGCGTGGAGCTGTGAGTGTAGAAAGCGTTATTTATGTACCTATTATTTAAATTAGAATTTAAAGTTGTGATACTCCATAATTTTACAACAAGCATAATGAAGTTTAATACCAAAAGCAACTAAGTAGTAATTTATAACTCTGAGCGTAAATATTTAATTTCCATGCTTAAAATACTCATTTAAATTCAATTCTTACACATACAAGGTATTCGTAAAATGTTGAATAACCAATTAGTCCGGTGTCTACTAATTTCGTCCCTGACTTGTTTCTGCTACTGCTCATCAGCGTGAACAATGCGTGACCTGCGCCCGCGCACTTGTACGCTTCGTTACCTGTTTATGAATACGTTTTTAAACTTGGAACAATGAGATTTTATGGAAAATTTCAATTTTAATCTTTTATGTTTTTTATTTTTTTATTTTAATGCGTTATGCCAGATAAGCGAGTTGGGCGCGGTATGGAAAGCTGTTACTACCGTACTACCGTAAGCGCCATCTATCACTGCAATTTAAATTTGAGTTTCTCAACCGTTACTTTAGATGTGCTGCCATGATATTTATAGTAGTACATAGATTTTTTTATTTAATACTATTGTTTGTTTTTGTTAAATTCTCCAGTAAATATGTATTAATAAGGCGGTAAGCCTAAGCGCTAAGATCATTAAGGATTGCCGAACGCTTAAATAATGACTAAATATGTGGTAGAACTATAGTTCGTCCGGGGAAGTGTCACCGCTGCCCTCATAATCCGGTTGAGAGATGCGGTTGCCGGGCACATTTGCAGCGCGGCGACCATCTTAGTCCTCAGGAGTAGTGATGCATCTACATAAAAATTCAGATAGATCACTAGATTAGTTTGATGTTGCATGTGGGTGTT
>DWKL01003858.1:0-11116 GCA_018249415.1 Phareas burnsi
TGGAGAGGTGCGGTTGTCAGGCACACATATAACGAGGCGACCATCATAGTCCTCAGGAGTAGTGACGCATCCATATAAAACTTCAAACGAAACTTCGGTTTTGTTTGAGCTTAGATGTGGGTGTCCATGGGCTTCGGTGACCACTTAACATCAGTTGGCCTGCATGCTCGTTTGCTACTTTACAAACATAAAAAAAGGCTATCACTGTTTTGTTTGTAAATTACCTAGAAAACTTGTACTTATATGGGAAGAATAAAATATTCGTGCACATATTATATTTACACATTTTATTGACAGAAAAAAAAGTTTGTTATTCTTAAAGACTAGAAAATAAAGGTATTACTCCGTCACTATACTCAAAGCATCAAACACTCCACAAATCAAACCAATTCTTATTACATTTCTATTTCTACTCCTACTAATTTAATTGTTTGGTGGAAAAATTAGGGGACGAAGCAGAATTTTTATGACTTAGAAGTGCACACGTAACCTCCTTTACTACACTAACTTATAAAAAAGTTATTTAGACACTTTTATATATTATACATGAAGACCTATCGAATTATCCCACACGCTTATGTATTCTAAAATTGTTTTTTAAGAAAAAATATTAGGGCTTACATAATATAATGAGGATATGAAGTGCCACCCCTAATTTTTTTTCCTCATTTCAGTACATCATTTTTACAACGACGCTTTATAAATACTCCTACATTGAAAATTCATATATAATATTACCAGTAGTCTCCGAGTAAAATGACTTTAATGTAATATAATGTAAAGTAACATAGGGACAGACAGACAGGCGGACAGGATGAAATTCTAAGAGTTTAGTTTTTTGCAATTTGGCAACGGAACACTAAAAACCTATGTAGAAAATGTTTGTCAATAGTATAGCCTGACGAAAATAATCGTAATGACAGAGACATCTATGTCTATAACCTTTTACATATATTAATATAGATAGGTGGTAGACATGAAGCAATTCTTGTATTTCGGCTGGTGTGGTTGTATCGGATATATTTACAAACGAGACGACCATCTTAGTTTTCAGGAGTAGTAACGTATCTACGTACGGCCTTCGTGATACTGCAGTACAGTCTGCAGTGACCACAACATCTGGTGGCCTGTTTGTTTGCTACTCTCGTAACATTAAGAACAATTAGAATAAAACTACTACACAGCAATCCTTCAATCAATAACTATATCATTAAATCTGGTAGGAGACTACTGACTTGAAGGATGAGGTTGAACTAAGTCTTCAGTGAACGTTAGACCTTATGTGAGATTCCTATCCTATTTGGAGTCTGCAACAGATTCGATTTGTGGGCAACAGTGACCACTTAATATCAAATGGACTACATGCTCGTTTGCTGCTTCTATTGCATATAAAATATCCCCGATTAAGTTGGGAGTTTTGTCTGAGGACTATCAGGATGTACCTATTTATTGTTACCCCTATATTACTGAGTAGTTTTGGACTTTGTTCGAAAACTATCAGAGATGTAACTATTTAGTGTTGCCCCTATATCCCCAAATAGGATGGTTTTGTCTGAGGACTATCCGAGATGTAGTAATAGATAGGTGTCTATTGTTACTTCGTAAAACTAATTTGGAACTGCTAGCGGATGTGATAACAGAACGAGAATAGGTGTAGACCAAATACATCGCATCAATCTTTGTTGAACGGCCACCCAAATCTACAGACATTTCTTATGTTTCTCTTTTCCTCAATGTTATATTGTACATTATAATGAGTTCTGAGAAGGACTTAACGGACATTAAACTCTGATAAGTAAAAAAGTAATCAAGTTGACATAGCCTTGTTTTCCGTAAAAGTATGTTTATCCTTCTTAGATAAAAATGTCTCCATGTCTCTGTATTTTGAATTTTGCCGGGTTTTTTTTTTAAATTGGATTGTCTTAACTCTTCGTAGCGTTTGTATTAATGCCAATTTATCTTAGCCACGGAAATAAATAAATAAAAAGTTTGGAGATTATCTGTTCCGTACCGTACGAAAACCGTACGAAACAATAAAACACTATTTCTAGTTAATTTTAAAGGTTGAAATGAAAATGAAAAATGACATGAAAATGAAAGTAATTTATTGATCAAATATTTTACACAAGTTGCCAGGGCCCCTGTACTAAGTTAAATACCTGTATTACTGGGTGCCCTGCTCATCGACCATGACAATATTTTTTGTTCTAAAATAAGCATACAAATCGAGATATAATATAATTTACAGTTATATAAATTGTATAGAGGATAAATTAGTATGTGAGAGATTGTGAGAGGGAGAATGTGTATATGCATGAATAAGTGTGGTGCATGTATGTATGATATATAGGTGTAGTGCATGTTGAGTGATGTTAGTGTTTAGACACATACATCACATTTAATGAATTAATAATTAATTAATGAAAGTTAATGAATAATTTTTTAGTGTAACAAATTTGAACGATAAGATACAAATATTTTTTAAAGAATATTAAAGAAGATATGTTACCCAAATACCTTCAGAGGAACAAAACCTATAAAGGGAACAAGGGGACCCGTTAATATGCTATCAACCTATTGACCATGTTACGTGTGTCCGTAGCATTAATTAGTGCTTGTGGTCGACTACATTGATTAACGACAGAGCAATTAGTTTACCGGCTTGATAACAGCAATTGTTGTTAGTCATTTCGTTTCAATACGAACAATGAATATGTCATTAGTTTTAAAATCCGTTCCATTTGTGTCGTTTTTTTAGCGAATAAATAGATTCCCACGCGGCTTCTACTTCGTGTTTCCTAGTGTCATTTTAACATGTTTATAAATGCAAGAACCTTAATTATTTTCGGTTTTAAAATTAGTCTATTTCTCTCTTTTATGTTTGGGGAGGAGCAAACTAGTGTGCAGACTACCTGATGTTAAGTAATCACTGCAGTCCATGAACACTTAAATTCAATCTCGAACAGGACTGAAGCTCTGTCTGAAGTCGTACGTAGGTGCATCAATACCCATGAGGGCTGAAATATATGGTCACTTCGCTTGTAAGTACACTCCACAACCACACCTTTCCGATCGAAATCCAACAATTGCTTCACAGCGAATTATGAGAGCGGCGGTCGTACCTCGAACTATAGCTCCACCACTTATCAAACTACTTCCCGTAAAGTCATATATTATTGTGTTAAAGCATTTGGGTGGGCCCTAGGCAGATAGATCGTTAACTTTTAACAATCGTTCGTCTGGGGAAGTACCACCGCCTCCCTCATAATCTGCCGTGAAGCAGTTTTTGTGTTTCGGTTGGAGAGGTGCGGTTGCCAGGCACACATATAGAGAGGCGACCACCTTAATCCTCCGGAGTAGTGACGCATCCATATGCGACCTCAAACGGAACTTCGGGTTTTGTTTGAGGTTGGATGTGGGTGTCCATGGGCTGCGGTGGCCACTTAACATCAGGTGGGCTGCACGCTCGTTTGCTACTTAAAATACATAAAAACAAAAAAAACATTTTATTAAAATTATTTTTGTTAGAAGAATATCGAAATCAGATAAATTTAGGTAATTGCATTTTAGCAACCATACATTCTTATCCGTTAATACGATTGTTGTCGGGATTCGTAAGTACGTAAGTTAAAGTTACGTAGTGACTTCTTATGCTACGTACGTCCAGTACTCCATAACCTTCTTATGTGATCACTTCATTCACATATCTCGTGCATGTGTTTGGTGAGTAAGTCGCTAAAAAATTGCTCAATGTAGACGTGTTGCACACATTTACATTTTATGTTAGACGTACTTTTAAAAACCTATTCACTTTTCGTACTATTACTATTAGTATGAACTTCCTTCTGAAGTTTTCCCGTTACGCTGTGCCATGGGGCTCTTCAAAATAGGTTCAAAAAGAACTCTACCTCAAAGCGACTCCTCTGGTGTTGCAAATGTCCATAGGCGACGGTGACCACCACCCGTTAGGTGGCCCGTCTGCTTTACCGCTAGATCTTATATCTTTGGTATCACATTTTAGAAATTGTTATCACCGAAATCGCTTACTGGGTTAATCACACCTTACATAATTAATCTACCAATAGTATGTGCGATAGTTATATATATTTTATCATTTCTCTAAAGTTGGGCGTCATTTCCGGCAATATTAGAAAAAAACGGAAAATAAAACTTACTCTGAATTTTGATCAAAACTCTGAGATACATCCAAGCGAAGTTTGTTACTTAATTTATCGTTACTTTGGTTTTGTCATTAATTCATTTTACTTTTCTCAACATCAACTCAAAATAATTTATCTAAATATTCTATATAGTATATTCGTTACATACGTAATTATATAGAATATTTAGATAAAATATTTCAAGTTGATGTTTAGAAACGCTTGTATGACCAGTTATTTTTCTTCTCATATTTTAACTGTTTACTACTATTTACATATAACTCCCGTAGGTGAGCTCAGCTAACACTAAATTGGATCAAAATTCTATTACCCAGATGTTTGCAAGGTCGAGCAATATGGCAATGAACGTGATTGGGTTCTAACTTCGTTTTAACATGGACGGCCTAATCTCTCATATTCCCTCCACTTCCGTGAGTTTTACATTTTTGGCATCGCTCTCACACTGCAAAGTGGTTGTGTAACAATGCAGGTACGGCTGCATCGAAATAGTTTTTCGAAGGTGGTAGAAATGTTCGTAATTGCACTGAAGGAGCATCATTACGCTGATGCCTATTTTTGCCTTATGGTTAAGGTGTTCGCGATATTGTGTTTTAGTTTGCCAAATGATATATAGATATAATTACATAAAATGTCCCAATGGAGTCTTCATGGGGGTAGCTATCCATCTGTTATTGTCTTCACAGCATGATTTGACGTTGGTTTTCGGTTATACAACGTCCATGCGTCTATAATTATACGCATAGCAACATAATATGACGCACAACACATATTTTTGGACAAAAAATAACAACGCAATACGAGAAATAAATTGTAGGCAATAAACGTTTATATTGAGCAACATTGATGGTAGTTAAATAAGCATTTAAGTTCTCTCCTCTTATATACTTGGTCCATCCATCCAAGAGCCACTTAAGGAATCATTATGTAAGGAAAAAATTATGTGTAATATATAAGGAAGTTGTTGTTGCGAAGTCATAAATCATAATATAGAGAAAACATCGCTAAATTCTAAAAACTTAATTCTATTGGAATATTTAACATCAAGAATTGTACATATTATGACCCATAGCTATATTCTTGGCAGTTTTAAATAATCATATAATCGGATTGTATATATCGAAGCATAATTAGGCCATTAAATGTACGTGAATATATTATGTGCTATAATTAATAAAGTACAATACTGTATACATGTATTATTTAACATTTTAAGATAATGTTATCGCGGAATTTATACATTTTAATTGGGTAACGGGTACTCACGGATTTTAATTATACAACTAAGCATTGGATTGAATTACACATATTAGATGATCTCCGCTGAACAATATAACTTTCCACGTTTAGTAAGTGTTGTATATTTAAAAAAGGGAAAATATACTTAATAAATAGCCGAGATATTTTGAATCATGATTGACGTTATTATTTTCTTTTCTGGCATCCTAAGTCGCCACGCCACAGGCACATATAACAGTAAGAGAAGCAATAAAGATAAAATACACCCTGGAAACTTTGACAGAGAAGATGGTTTCAAGTAGCGCACACGTGGATTCCAGTGGTTAGCTCATGTAAACTAGGCAATAATAATCAAAAAACACGCTAGAAACTTTAACAGAGAAGATGGTTTCAAGTAGCGCAAACGTGGAATCCAGTAGTTCATGTAAACCAGGCAATAAAGATCCAAAAACACCCTAGAAACTTTAACAGAGAAGATGGTTTTAAGTAGCGCAAACGTGGAATCAAGTAAATCGCAATAGTACAAAGTTCGATGTGTAAAGATACAGTTAGTGTAGTGACGTGATATGGTAAACAAAAAAGAAAAACGAACTATACGTAGGATAGACAGACTAATCTACCATTATTACCTATCAATAGTTTCTCCCGCTACCACAGTTTCGCCCTGACCACGATCCATGCAACTGGGTTCAAGTACCGACAGTTAAAAAAACCGCTCTTCGTGAATACCCATTACGCAACTAAAACTATAGTGTTTAATAATAATACAGTAAATAATAAAATAGTGTACATTGAATACAGTACGAGTACACGTTATTTCGCGAAGGTATCAATGTTACTTTTTAACAAATTGTCATAACAATAACTAAACGAAAGAAAAAAGGTATAAGGTGCGCTATATTCCACGGCATCGATGTTCGGCAAGAAACTCGTGCACGCTACACTACTAACGTATATAGTTGTCTGCTTAACTGTAAGCAATTGTATCATGTTCTACTGGTATGCAGCGACTTCAAAGAAACTTCTTTGTAGTTGCATGAAACTGACGAATGCACCGCACACCCGTATTCGATTGACATACATTATTTCTATATTTAAGAAGTCCGCGCCGTAAACATACTTGAGGATTGAAAATCTCTTATGGTATAGCATCCGTCTTTTCGCCTTCTGTCTGTCAGTACAAGTGCAAAGGTGCACAGGAAGCTGAAAGGTTAAAGAGCAGAGGTTATTCTTTTTTTTAATGCATAAAGACGGTAATTGGTCACTGCCGCCTATAGACATCTGTAATAACATCAGACAGGATTAGATCCTACCTGAGGTAGGTCACAGATTCGTTGCGAAACCCTTCACTCCAGTACGTAGCAGCGTTAAGCACCGTTATGTCAAGACAGCTGTGTGGCATTAGAGACTCCGAAGCCGAACCACGAAGACTTCTACTATAATCTATTTCAAGTGAAATGATTAAAAAAATGTATAATATATATAGTTCAATCAAATTGAATAAGATGCATATGTATATATTATATATTTTAATCCTTCTACTTCTACTACTTGGAACTTTAGAAGAACTGTAAATAAAATAAAAAAAATCTCTATAACAGCGCGGCACATATTTTTTATATATGTACATACATACATACACACTTTGTATATGCAATAATTGGTTAGCGTATCACACTCGATGACTTAATTTACGTTTATTATTTGTAGTAACGATAACCGTTAACGAGACAATGAAACCAGGACTGGTGGCGCGATGATTCGTGGAAAAATGTAAACAATACAGTGGTAATTACGGCAAATGCTGACGAAAACAGTGACTTAACGGTTCCTTTAATGTTCACTCTCGCTCGTTCATTGTGTTTCTACTGAAAGATTTTGGATGAATGACTATTGTTATGCCGGCGGTTTTCCACTTATCGTTTTATGTCCATTCGTTCCACGGCAACAGTCCACAAGAGGAAACATGATGTGCAAGAGGAGAATGAAAGATAAACGCCGCTGTCTCGTGTGGCAGTAAAATTTCAGCGCTAATTAGTTGATGGGCATCTACGGGCTTTAAAGCAGCAGTGATTTTATTGTAATGTTCTGCTGTGGACAAACAAAGAAATAGTATTGTTATTACTACACGTTTAATTTAATTTTGTACAGAGTTCACTGACTATTCTTATTAGTGTCAGGCTATAAGCAGTGATAGCGTAGTGGTAAGATTCCGGCTTCTCCATCGGGAGGTCCGGGGCTCGATTCCCGCACGCACCTTTATTTTTTGTAAAGTAATGTGCGTATTAGAAATTAATGATCACTTGCTTTAACGATGAAGAAAAACATCGCGGGGAAACCTTCACATTTAAGAGTTATGTGTAAAGGTTTCGAAGGTGCTGTATTTGGCCAGCGTGGTTTACTATGGCCTAGCCCTTCTCATTATGAGATGGAACCTAGCAGTGAGACAGCAATGGGTTGATGATGATGGATGATCCTTGTTTTGATAATGATCATAACAATTAATTCGTTTGAAGTGTAACTAAAAAATCTTTAGAAGTTAAATGATATTTTGCCAAAGTATACCCACTATCGTGTTACCAAATACGAAAAAAAAACGAAATAAACAATGCTGCCATCCTGAATAACGGAACCAGGGCAGTCAACCTGTATATTTAACAGCAGGTCGTGAGCTTGGCAGCCAGCGAACAGTTATAAATGCGTCATTCTCTAACCGTGGGAGCTCGGTTGTGGTTCCGTCTGGCTATTACTAAATCGTATCCAAGTGTTGTCTGTGAGAATCGAGATACCTGCATAGGTGCAGTAATAATCAATAAAGTACATTATTACCACATACTAATGTACTTACAAATTCACTACTTACTAGTGTAAATATAAACAAAAGTATTTTTTAATATGTATGTATGTTATCTATAATAGTATATGTTTAGTAACCGACGAATTTACATTAAAGATATTTTAATTTTTAAAGTAAATAAATGACATCAACTATACCTTGATTTTGTTTCTTTCAAATTTATATAAGCATGATATATAAACATAACATACAAGATGATTCATATGCGTTACATTTTTTAATGTTGGGAGAGTAGCAAACGAGCATGAAGGCCACCTGATGTTAAGTGGTCATTGCAACGCATAGACATCCATGTTTAACCTCAAACGGGACTCAAGTCATATCTGAGGTCGTACGTAGATGAACCACTACTTCTCAGGACTGACATAGTCGCCTTACTAGTCAGTGTATCCGGCAACCACACCTCCGACCGAAGCACAGGAATTGCTTCACGGCGGATTGTGAGAGCGGCGGTGGTACCTCCCCAGTTGAAGTACAATTTTACTATAAGACGATTTACGTTTAAATTTGTGATTCCAATTGGTGTTATTATTCTATTAAATCGTAGTATCCGTTGAGTATCTTCCTTTTATAAACGTGCAGTGCAATTTTCCTCATTTCCTTGTATTACGTAAAGTGCTGTCGTGATTTTATTCTTATGTGCCGTGCAAGGCAATAGAGCGCGGGCCGACATTTTCCACGGTCAAACTCTCCGATCAACGAAACAATATATTGTCAATCGAACTAAAGGGCTTCGCTATAGAGATGGTGCTGTGTAGATATTTTTGTCACGAGACCTTGCTTCAATTTAGACACAGCTTGAAGAGAGTGGCAAAAATGAACTTTATCAGAAACTTGCGATATGCTTTGTTGGTCAAACCGAATTTATGATAACGACAAATTAATTAAAAATAAAATAATGAATATATTTATTGGTTTTGAATGTTCTTTTGACGAAAATGCACTTTAAACGTTTTTATTTCTTATCACTCATGTTTATAATTGGCCAGTTGATTTCAGTTGTAACCGTGTATTCTTACGGAGGTTACCACTTACCCGTGATTTGTAAATATGTACCCCTGTTGTATGTATATACCCTTAAAATGTATACTCTGTGACGCATCGATAGCCCGTGTAACATCGTAACATGTGACATGCACCAAAACCCAATTGATGACATTAACGACAATATGACAATAACAAACCAGACAGAGAAAATACACACAGTAATGATTTTAGCCACGTTTTGACCATTTTATTTTGTCGGTTTATTTATTTGCGGCTATACTGTTATTTTGTGTTATTACATTAATTATTATTCAAATTACATTCGGTATAATTAAAAGGATGAGAGTACAACTTACGAATATTTTACGGTTAAATTTCTGTTTAGAAGGTCACTGTTTTCCAATTAACAAGACATTGACCGATCTAACTTAACCCGTATTTATACGATCCATTTGCATAATCTAAAATGAGCAATTACTGTTATATTACAAGCACTAATCAACGTTCCTTGAACTATGTCGACCGTCGTAATGAAATGAAATGTTTCCAATAAAATAAATGTTAATATGTATCAAATTATAAACAAGATAGTAAGTAGAATTATATACATAAACACTTCAAGATTGCTCGTGGTAAAGTAGTGAAAGACAATGTTGTGATACAGTTTTATATAATAATATTATAGACGAAGAATTGATATATGGACTATATTTATTAGCAACGGATATTATTCGTTGACACTTGGCATTAAGATGTCAAGCGATAGAAGGTATCTTAACATTATTGAGTGTGAGTTATCTATAATTGTGAATATACCCATGTTAAGTATTGTGACAACTATCTACTTTGATAGTATAAAAAGAGTAATCTGTGGTCATTCGACAAATTCTTCTTATAGTCTCGCTAAAACTTTGACCAAGGTCCAATTGATGTTAACTTACTTCAAACAGAAATATACAAACAACCACTTGTAACACTTCCCACTAACTAACACTTGAAACGAAAATTATATTAAAAATTACAGTTTGATTTATATGTACTGTCCTCTTTAATCTGTAATGTTGTTACATACCATACCCACTTTTCGAGTTATGGCCAAAATAGAGTTTAATTTTTAAAAATTAGTACCTACTACTTGATAACTAGACGTCATGCAAGAGTTTGAGATATAAAAAATAGTTCACTTTCAAATAGTGAAACTTTTAATTCATATTTAACTGATTACGAAAACCTCAAAATGTCGAAATCGGCTAGATGTTGGATAACCGTATTTTAGTTTAAAGACGCCAGTATACAACTTACGCAAATCGATAAAAAATAAAAACTAACAGAAATACTGGTGGTTACCGAGTTACATTACGAGGTTCACTTGTATGAAGCGTCCTATAGTCCTCAGGTGGGACTGTCTATTTAGAACAAGTACGTAACAGACGCCTATATCGGCAATGATTATATCAATATAGACTGCAGACTCGGTTGCTATTTTTATTTAAAAAAAAAAGCAAGAAACCAATGTTACTGAGATGTTTTTAAGTTATAGACAGAATTAGATCGATGTTGGGGACCAATCGAGCCACATGGGAACAATGACGCGCCGCTGTGACGCTTATAGTGTCGAGCACCGCGGGGTGGTCATTCATATTCATGTGGGCTATTTTAATAACCCCATTCTTAGTAAGGAAACAAATAACTTCGTTTGCTAAAAGACATTGTGTAGGCGTTTGCTTGAAGTGCACTCTAATAAGAGATTGAGGGCTTTGGGTGTTTTCATGCAACAGAAGCCGATTGCATATGTGGCTATCCTATCATCTAAGTTGGAATATCGCATGTAAATTACCTTCTTGTATCTTAAAAC
>DWKL01003859.1:0-11115 GCA_018249415.1 Phareas burnsi
TGTTTTCCTTCACCGTTAAAACAAGTGATAATTAATTTCTAATACGCACATAACTTTGAAAAATCAGAGGTGCGTGCAGCGTTCGAACCCCGACCACTCAGCTTGAGAGGCCGGAATCTTAACCACTAGGCTATCACTGCTCAAACATAGTATTATTATTGTATAATTATTATTATATTGATTCTGTAATTTTGATAATAATAATTAAACATGCAAATACGTAATCAACATGGCCGTTATCGTAACAAGTATCACATAAAGATTATTTCGCTTTGAGAAAGTTACCTTACGTCCGTTCCATAAACTTGGGGATCATTATATAGGTACGTACAAGCTCGCTTTAATCCGAAGCTGAAACAAATGTAATGTTTGTGTCTATTTGTATTCAACACGACTTTGTTTGTACGCCATAACGTAACATATAATGTGTGTATATAGTTATAGTTTTATTATGATATATGTAATAATTTTAAATGGCCAATTCTATTATAGGTATAATTGGTTTTCGGAACCTACTAACGATTTGGAAGAAATTTTGTTATTAGATAATGTTTTACTTCTCGGGTTTAACTAGATACATTTTTCACACAAATAATTAACATAATTAAATTTTGTAACGACATTTCATAGAATAACTTGAAACATTAGCATAACTTTTTATTTCCCACTCCACTGAAGATAGCACTGAGAACCACGCCATCCACCACGCTGTTCCAATGCGGATTGGTGAAGATTATTATATATTATTATTAACCTGGCCTTAACAGATGGCGTTATGGCATCGTTCTAATGGGCTTATTAATTGCTTGTACGTAGCCTCGGTCAATCGACTAATTATCCATTAATTACATATTAATATACAAATAAATAATATTGAATTGTCCATTGTCTATTAAAATTACTTTCAATATTGAAATACAATATAAATATTTTCGTGTTTGTGTCTACGGGCCCCCCATATATGGGCTTATCATGTTTGACAATCCGCGTGGCGCAGCGATTACCATACGGGTCTGACACGCAGAGGATTCGATTCCCGCTGAAGCAGACATCTAAACATGGAAAGTACGTAAACATATGGGATCAGAAATTTATACAAAAATATTAGTGATATACATGAAGTGTCTAAAGCAATATTATTTCTAAATGGTAAAAATGTATACCGTTGCGCACACGGGCGACGCCGCGCGCTATGTAAACAGTGGTACCTACGAGTAAAAACATGTTCTCCCTTGAAGGTATAAAGTTATTTCAAAATAAGACAAACGGCAAAACAAGAATTTGACACTATCTCTGACAGTTTTTGAAAAGTCCCTTTCATTCGGTATTGTAGAATCCTCTCTCGGTATTCTCCACCAGAAGATTTTTCTCATGGTGTTGCCAACACTATCGTTGTACCCGTTTCGAACGACATTAATTGGCCGCTCCGAGAGCGATCAGCGCCCGACACAGTAATATACCCGGGCAGTAAACAGGGCGGCTAATGAAGGTATTCATCAAATGGGATTACACAGTACAACAGAGAAAGTTACTCTTCAAGTTTGAACAGTTTACAAGTTCGTTCGGAAGTTGCGAGCTGCCATCGAAGTAGTTTATGCAATTATAAGTTTCACTGGATGCGGCCAATTATAGATGCTTATTGCAGCTACAATAAGCAGTGATAGTCTAGTGGTTAAGATTACGGCCTCTCACACTGGAGGGTCGGCGTTCGAATCCCGCACGCACCTCTGATTTTTCAAAGTTGTGTGCGTATTAGATATTAATTGTCACTTGCTTTAACGGTGAAGGAAAACATCGTCAGGAGACCGACACATCTGAGAGTTTTCTGTAAAGTTCTCGATGGTGTGTGAAGTCGACCAATCCGCATTTGGCCAGCGTGTTGGACTATGTCTTAACCCTTTTCATTCTGAGAGGAGACATGTGCCCAGCAGTGGACCATAATGAGTTGATGATATCTGCTATTGTTTAAATTGTGACGTAGTTTGGCGTCGAATCTATTATTGTTTCGTTTATTGTGTACCTTCCAAATACTACAAGGTACGAGAACAAAGGCGTTTATCTTTACCCCGCGTTACCCGACCGGGAGCACAAGATTTGTCTATGCTGTCTATTCTAGTGAGCTAGCGTGAGAAGGTTTTTTTTTTATTTTATATATTTTTTTCACATAATTCTTAAGCTGTTCTTAGATAGTTTTCAAAAAGTAATTCTGATGTACATACAATCTATTTATATGTATCTGTTACGTGTTTTCATTTAGTTTATATATAATCGTTACACTTATCCCATGTAATGCTTTACATGTATAACTTTTGGGGCTATACAATAAATTATTTGACACCCTTTTCCTTAACACACTAAGTTAATCTGTTGCTTATGTTATTGTCTAAAAAAGTTTATGCTAATATTGTAAATATAAAAGCAAATTTCTTTGTTACTCTTTAAACGCCTAAACCGTTGATCCGATTTCTATAAAATATGGCTAGGAAATAACTTGCATTCTGAAGACGGATATGTGTTACCTAATGTGCCAAAAACAGTGTACTTTGGCATTTATAGTATTATTAATATGGATGAATGTTTATATTTATTCAGTATAATAAAGGAGATAGTTAATATTTGTATTTACGAGCTCGTTATACCTAGTAGTAGTTAAAGTGTAATGAGCTCTTTGTGTCCGTATGAGTCTCACATGTTTTCGGCTTTTAAAATCAACGCGGACTATTGTACCATATCAGAGTTCGAGAAGTTTCTCAGTGCAGTCTAACCGCCGAAATAGATTCCGTTCATAAGTTTGCTCGAGCTGAATGCTAATGTAGAAATTGCGTGGTAATGCGGTATCCTAACATTTATTTGACGTTTGACGTTTGAAATTTGACGTTTTGCTTATTTACTTTTTTTTTAAATTCAAAACCAGGTCTCGACTTTGTTCACTTTTTTTTTTCCAAGGATTCTAGATATTTTTGAATTTAAAGGAGCCTACGTTACTCGATGTAATTATTAGTTTTGTGTATAAAAGTAAAAAAAAAGCTCACTTGTTAAGAAAAACAAAAAAAGAAAGACAGCATTTAAATACGTTTTTTTGTGTCAGTCAGTGACACTAAATGTTAGTCTCGTTAACCAATTCAATTTTGTAAATGTCAATTATTTTGGTAAATCACAGGCGGGAATTATGCATTTGTATGTGTAGACAAACTCACTTTAAATCGCCAACCTAAGTGATATATATTCTCCTAGTCTTCCGTCTTTCGATCATTCACATTATCATAGTGTTATCGCGTAAAAAAGTTTCCGATACTGCTCGTAAGGATTTTATTTAAGTAAGACTTCCAAACTTTGACTGCGTTACTATCGGGATTGTTGGGAGTTCGGGACGAAGTAAGTCGCCCGACTTTCAAAAGTTGGTAGAGGCGGCTATGCAGAGAAATGTTATCGCGGCTGGCGTCGACTTTCCGACTTGTACGTACATATGTTTGTGGGATACCCCTTACTTTCGATGTACTTTTTTGTTATGTTTGAAGAGTAGTAAACGCGTGCAGGCAAATTAATGTTAAGTGGTAATTGTAGTCGATGGACACCCAAACTTAACTCTTATTGATTTAATTGAAGTCCTATCTGAGGTCATACGTAGATGCGTTACTACTCCTGAGGACTAAGATGGCCGCCTCGCTTTAAGTGTACCCGGCAACCGACACAATACTTGCTTTACGGCAGATTATTTGCACGGCGGTGGTACCTCCCCGGACGAACTATAGTTCTACCCGCTTTACTACAGTTGTACTACCTATAAAGTTGTATTAAGGTTATTCCATCTGTATTAATATCGAACGCTAAATGCTTTCTACATTCGTAGCGCCACAAGTACATAAACACCCAGACCTAGAGAAGAAATTTAATATAGATGACTGCTTGGATGGGAATCGAACCCGGAACTCTCCACACTGTCACACCGTCCAAGGTTCAAATTCAAAAGCTAATTTTCACTGTTAGTAATAAATGAATTCGGGGTTATTTGCGTATAAAAAAATTGACCTGAACGAGTGAAGGATGTTGTAACGAAGTATCTCTTTGTTACGACATCTGCACATACATAGGCATTTCGATGTATTCCTCAGGGGTAGCAACGAACCTGTGGCCGACCTCAGGTAAGGCTCGAGTCCTGTTTGAAGTTGATTATCAATGTACATGAGCGGCAATGGCGACTTACTTCCGGATGGATTTCATGTTCGTTTGCTACTTTTACGCTATAAAAACACACACACACACGCACACATAGACTCTTCAAACGAGAACATATCAGCTTAATAGCTGTTTTAAAGCAGAAACTGGTGTAGCGGCGTGACTGTCTCACTAGGATCACGTAGAATTCCACCATCTTCCCGGGCTAAGCCTCCTAACGAAGACGTATGGCAAAGCTTCGTTAGGAGTAATATAAAATCAGGCGGTGTCTGGAGATAGCTACATTTGAATATTCATGCGAGTTCGCGAAGTGTGCATCGACCCGGTCATAATGCACGACGGCGAACGAAGTTGTGTGGACAACTTTGATGGAAGAACTATAAGCGGTCGCAACTTCGATGGGAGTACGATGCGCTCTTGAAGTTTTAATGTTGTACTTTGTACTGGTGTAATGAGAGCTATGATGGTGGCCGGGGTTCGAATCTCGCACGCTCGTCAAATTTTTCAGGTGTGGTTGCCGGGTACGCTTGCCGTTTTAGACCTAAGGAGTAAGGACGCATCTATGTATGACCTCAGATAGGACTTAGTTCTATTTGAAGTTAGATGTGGGTGTCTATGGGCCGCAGTAACCGCTTCACATCGGATTGGCACATTTTTTTTTCCGTTTATTATTTATTGTCTCATAACTACTATATGTTCCAAGTTTAGTATTGTCTCTAATGAGTACATAATAAGAAAAGTAACCCATAACAAAGAAGTCCCACAGATAATGTAATCACCGTCATACCAAATATTCTGAGACGAAAATTTGTCTAATAATGACCTACCATTAGGCGCTTAGTAACTGCTATTAAGGGTGTATGTTATGAGTCAATAAACAGATAAATCAAAGGATTATGATTTGTGTGCGCAACCTTGCTTATTATAGGTAATTATTTTTATTTACATATATATATTATAAATTCACACGTTACTATTTGCCTGTGAAAATGTAATGCATTTGAGGCAACTTAATATTTTATGTTTTTATATCTTAAGGCTAATGGCGATTTTAAGCGGTTGAGCATAAAAATCTTATTAGTTTTTTTTTTGTAATTTGTAGTACCCACTTTTTGCACTATAAACTTTAAGTTATCTACTTTTAAAAGAAACAAAAAAATTAAAACCTCATTTTTTACCCGGACCGGGGCCGTCGTTAACTTCCTCCTTCTAAATTTAAAATCTGTATAAACTATGCGGATGTTATACACAATAAAATGGATTATGGATATGGAAAGTTAAATTATTGAATATGAAAGGTCAAAGTTTACTTGTGATTAACATTTAAAAATGTATTGTACCCAGCGGTTAGCTTGGTCGTTAGTTTGCCATGTCGTGTACAATTATTATACGATGCCGAACAATACAGAAACCGTACACAATCCATATATCGTACAAATTTTCATAGGTGGTAGGACTATAAATTCGCCCGGGGAAATACCACCGCCGCCCTCGTAATCCGCCGTGAAGCAATTGTTGTGTTTCGGTTGGAGAGGTGCGGTTGTCAGAGAGACCGTTGTGAGATTCAGAAGTAGTAACGTATCTATCTGCGTACGACCTCAGATAGGGCTTTATTCTTGTTCGAGGTTAGATGTGGGTGTCCATGAGCTGCAGTGGCCACTTAACATAATGGTGCATGTACGTTTGTTTACTATTTAGATGTTCTAATAAAAACTACGTGTATATCGTAATCCTGGTACGTTTCCAGAAATCTTCTTACCCGGATATCGGAATGGAGATATCGAAATTCACGGAAAGTAAATTTACATCGGACGTGCAATTAAATGTATGTTATAGCTACGTGGAGATACGTCTCGGTGGGGATCACTGCGGCCATCAATTCGGGGCTCGGATCGGTTGTCAGTCAAGATTATCGGCTCGTCGTAAATTACGGTTGGTGTTTGCGACGCATCGGCGGGCGGCGAGCGGGGGATGTTACTGGTGAATTAGAACGAGTTCTCCCAGCGATTACGTTGCTGCGACCCATTTTATGTTTTATTGCTGGGCTCGGGTCTCTCCCATAACTGCGGGAGCGGGGAGGGGGGGGGGACGATGTAGTTGCTGGAGCATACTCCACGCTATTCCAATGAGATACGAGTTAGTGGCCAACCCGTGTCGAATGTTTTCGAACTGCCGACAAGGGTTCCGACGAGTTTTAACAACTGCTATCCAATAATAATAATCGGAACCAACAGTTCAACCCGCTCCAACACCCAAACTACTCATAAGATTTTATGCGATGTGGTGACAGCTATTACGTGTCAGGCTACTTTTTGCGTGTTTGCTTATGTGCTTTTTGCGGCTACCACTATTTGGTGAAAATTGAAAAGAGTGCATACTTAGTCACACTTGGTTGGACGTACGTTTCACAATAAATCAGTTGGAAAAAAAAAATCTCATGTTCTATTACTGTTGACGAGAAACCAGCCGGTAGGTGGCGGTTATGCGGCCGCCTCACTCCCAATTCATCCCGGCCATTGAATACGATACGAGGGATTGTGCGGTGGTCGGGCATGCGGAGACAAAACTGCATTGTTTCCGTCTTCAACGCTGGAAATGTACGAGCAGTTTAGAAATGTTTGAAGAAAACTTCACTCATCTCTGTGTACGATGTAGGTATATTTACATTTAATGATATAATATAACTTTTGCCTAACATATGGTTTGCGGACATAACTTATGTACATGGCGATGACCCGCGTGACGCAGATGTCACCATGCCGATCTAACACGCAGCGTGTTCCGGGTTTGGTTCCTGGATAGGCAGATATTTAAATTAATGACTTTAGATTTCTGTTCTGTATCTCGGTGTCTGTGTACTTGTCTTTGTATGTATCTATGACACTTACGACGCAGGGTTAGTTCTACTATGGAGCTATGAGTGTAGAAATCGTTAATTTATTTATATGGCTGTAATCCTTTTTCTCCCACTACTGGGGGTGAGTCTCTCCCTACAACTGGGGTAGGCAAAGGGAACTACATACTACACAAGGTCATACACCCAGTTCGGCAGCCAACGCAGACATAAATATAGTCACAACACGAGACTAATTTGTAACCGACATACATATATTGTAAATATTCTTTTTGGAATAAATAATTTTTACCTTAATTTAATTTAATTTAATACTCCTCCACCAGCTGCATTGTGGATTGGTAGAAATCGGAGTTAGTGGTCAAACCGTGGCGGATGTTTACGAACTGATCACAAGGCCTCTTGAAAGATTTATTGAATGCTATTCAATAATAATAACCGGGATCGACAGCTTAACGTGCCCATGCGGAAGCGCGTAAATTGTGAATGCCATACCATTTGACAAACATAACTCTATGTCGTTGTCGGGTACAAAAATCCCTATTGACACGTATAGGTAACGCACTCATCCACCGTAAAGCAAATTTTGTGTTTCGGTTGGAAAGGTGCGGTTGCCGGGCATAAGTACAGGAGTCCTGACGCGTCTACGTACGACATCATGTAGAACTTCCTGTTCGATGTAGGTATTCATAGGCTGCAGTAACCACTTAGTCTGCACGTTCGTTTTCTACTCTTTAGAAATAAAAAAATAAAATAAATAGGGTACTCATATAAGTACTTTTAGCAGAGTTAACATTCAGGCTGTCCGAATTGTACTAGAGTTTTGGGAGCCATTAACAGTATTTCCCATTTACAGATTTTGTTCGGGGAAGTATTCTAGTGCCACTGTTCTTGTGTGTAATCGATAGTTCATGACTTGAGACTTCAGTATTGAACGAGTTTCTCGTCCACTCGAAACTTCATTGATCAGAAACAAGTAACTGTGTGTGTATATGGGAGGCAAGTTACTGTGTAAAGAGCGTTAAAACTATTATTACTGTGTTGTTGGTTTCGGTTGGAGAGGTGCGGTTGTCGGGTATACTTGCAACGAGGCGACAGTCTTAGTCTTGAAGTGTAGTAACGCATGATCTTAGATAGGAATTAAATCCGGTTTGAGGTTAGACGCGAGTGTTCACGGGCTGAAATAACTATTTAAAATCGGGTAGCCTGCACGCTCGTTTGTTACTGTTCTTATATAAAGAAAATAATATGTATATTAATAATACGTGAAGATAAAACTTTGTATCCTTTGTTAAGCATATTGCGCCCACGGACGATTGTGAGACTTGGCATAGTGAAAGTTTATATGGAGAAGGAGTGCAGGTAACAATAATTTATTTATAATATGTGTTACAGATACATTGAATTAAAGAAAATGAAACCTTGAAATTAATCGTTTACCTTCAAACTGTCAACCTCAAGCACATAATCAAATCTGTGACCAAACAGACGCCCACAGTGGAGATTGTCACAAAGAATTTCAAAATGTCAACACAAAAAAGCCTTTTTTTATTTTGTGTAATAATGTCATGATCGTAGGGGTTATATTATTTACCAAAAGGAATTCAAAATCGTTCAACCTTAAACATTTAATAAACTGCAGTTGAAATTCGACAACTGGGCGACCACCAGTAATAATATTATAGACATGCACTTTGTAATTATGACGACATAGTAAGGATTTGTATAAGAAAACGTTCTTCTGGAATGTCTATCGTAACCATAAGGAGCCTTGAATTGCATAAATCTATCTAACTAGTTGGCAATTAGACGTTATTATCTATCTAGTTTGCGTACGATTCGCCTTCTTTAACTGCCGGATGCGGAATTCCGATTGGATACCGTACGTACGGCGTACGTCGTTCGGCATGGGTCGTTCCGAGCGCGCGTGTGTGCGCCGAAATGTGCATTTGTGGTTCATATCGTGCAGTCGTTTTGAAAGTGTAGGGTAGATGTGCAGTTATGGTCATTGTGTGTAAAGCATCATCATCGTCATCATCATCAACCCATTAATTAATGTCCTACCACTGGGCGTGGCTCCTCGCAGAGTGAAAAGGGTTAGGCCAGTTCACCATGCTGGTCAAATGCGGATTGGTAGACTTCACTCGAGAACTTTACAAAGAACTCTCAGACGTGTAGGTTTTCTCATGCAAGCAAATGATAATTAATTTCTAATACCGACATAACGTCGAAAAATCGGAGGTGCGTGGGGATTTCATCTCATTCATTCATTCTGACAGTGGGCACCCAGTGTGAGAGGCCGGAAATGTCCGTTACTTTCTTGAAAACTACTCTACGTATTGGAATCATTGATCACATTAGAAAGTTGTTGTTCCAAGGTGAATCTCAGTAAATTTATAGTTGGTACTGTGTTAGGTTTATTGATTTTTTATATTGGTATTTACGTAGATTATGATGTCATTCTTCAATTCTTCGTTAGTCGTTACGCGGAAGCTTACCTGGATTTAATTTTTAAATATCTTTGTTCAATAGAGTATTAGTTCTACACGATAATAACCAATAACCAATCGTTCCTCTGTTTACCGGACATAGACAACGTTTTTGTCTTTGACGTTTTTTTTAGACTTTCTCGCTAAGTGAAAATCGATATTTGGCTCGATTTCGACAGCACGCCAACTCCGATAAGATCGCGGAACACGCTGCCGTTACAATGAGCGCATTAAAACAAGCGGACCGTTCGCCGTTTTGCGATAATGGCGAAGCGATAACATTATCTGCGTCACTTATCTTTTAATTGAACCAAAATTCCGTTGAACCGACGCTGTTACGTGGATTTCCTAATTAACCTATTTAATATCTATCCATCGGCCTTTCGAGGTACACCGCTGGATATAAGTCGCTCTAGTGGACGCCACTGAGATGGATCCAATACGCTCTACATCCTGCAGCTGCCCGGCATCTTATTTAGATCGTCAGTCGAATGAGTTGGAGAAGAGAGGGGAGGGGGGGGGGGGATAAGCTCAGTATTCCTTTTGCCTACGCGTGGTAACGATTTCATGGCCTTTCATCCCTATCGTTTGTCAGCAGTTCGAGCGATGTGGCTTCCCCCATGGTGTGGGGGAAGCCTATATAAGCCGTAAATTGTAAACGTCCATACGGAAATCTCAAAACAAAGAATGAGTCCTAGAAAAGGTCCTAGTTGTGTCGGAGCGTCCAAGTCTCATCTTTCTGAATTAGCTTGTTGGGTCCAAACTAGCATGCGTAACAACATTACGTGCTAGATGTTATTCAGCTCATGTTTCGACTAACTCGTGTAAATTGTTAGGCTAACATCTCCATAGTTTTCCGAGTTCCAGATTAGCAATTTGCGTTGTTACATGTATTAGTTCTGTAGAACAATAACTATTTCCTAATGTGAGTGTTTTCGAACAATTTGCTGAAGGGTTTGGTTTGTAATACGCGGATTAAGTAAACAATTTAAGATAGGAATTATTTTATATTACATATTTTTTGTTAATAGAATATTTATAGCGAAATAAAGGGAATGAAATTATTGCTTACCTTTTATTAGTTAATCTAATATGCAACTAAGCAAACAAAACATAAATAACAATTTACATTAGATAAAATTAATCACTGACGTCATTTGTCTTGTGCAACGATTATCTAGTTATTTTCCGAATGTTTGTCCAAGTTTGTCGAATTTACAAAACTTGTGTTAATTATATATTTTAAATTTTATGTTTACTCGTAAGTAAATTTATCATTTACTGGATGAGTTCGCTTGTCACGATAATTGTTTCAGGGCTAATTCTCAGGGTGGCGAAGGTACCTCCCAATTTGAACTATAGCTCTATCCCCTATAAAACTGTCGATTAGTTGATGATATTATGCGATCAAGCGATCAAAACAATCTTTTTAATATGTTCAGAATTGAAGCAGGTCAGAGGTTCGTGTACTTTCAATATAAATTCGGATGATTTTTTTTTTATTTTTTTTTTTTATTTTGCCTTTGATTCTCAATGGTATTTACTTTCTATGTACAATATATAATATAATATAGTCCGCTTAGTCTCTTTTTGCTT
>DWKL01003860.1:0-11115 GCA_018249415.1 Phareas burnsi
GTCCGGATCTAAGTCCCATTTAGTTATTCCGACAACGTCGCCATCATTCCAGGAGAATTCCACACTGTTCTAGATACGAAACCGGTTAATTCTCGTATCGAACAGTTTAGTCTTTTGAATATTTAACCGACCGTTTCATTACTCGGTCGTTAATAGCCTGCCTTAAATACAACTCTACGCGGGCTACGAGAACGCTACGCGTACCTACGCCGTGCCATGATTCCATTCCAAGTTTTCTATCGCATAATCATTATTATACTTGAGTTATTTATTTGATTTCTGTTAGCTTTATAACGGGGTATGCATTCTGTATGGTTCCTCTGCGCCAGAAACACTAGTGTTCCTTTATATGCACCTACATTTATATCTAATGTTTCCACTGTTATCTTCTAATCTGTACTGAGCTTTTGGGGGTAGCAACGCGTCCACTTGGTCGGTTATATATGTCTTCGATCGCTATGATAATTTAAAGTCAGGCGGATTATATATAAGCTTGTGTCAATGTGTCGATTAATCATCGCAAGCTTCGATTCATCTCTTTTATTTCACCGATTTGGCAAATGGCGCAAATGTCTCAATACTGTATCGTACAGTGTGTTTCTTAATCGTGGTCTCTGGACATAATATTATTATCATTATTATATTGAAAGCTATTTTAATTTCATTAGATCAACGTCGAAGCTCGTTTTCAAAAATTACTCGAATATTCCACGTGTTCATCTTTGTTTAAGACATAAATTTTCATTCTATTCTATTTCCATAAAATATAAACTTTGTATTCGGAAAACTACATTAAAAAGATTTTATTATAATAAAAAGTCACCATTGTCTTAAAATGTCAATTTCATATTAACCTCTGTTATTTATTTATTTAACATTCTGTTAGTAGTGCTTTTGAAGTCGGTTATGTTTATTAATTATATTTTTTTAAATTGCTTTGTAATTATATTTATAATAATTACTCAATATGAATCGAAATATTCCGTTATAAGATATTAACAAATCTTATACAAGATAATCCTCAATGTACAATCTTTCAAATAAAACAAGTACCGAAATCCGTCCAAGAAGCATCTTAGATTTTGTGTAATCTTAGATAAATTATGTGAAATTGTGTTTCTAACGTATTTAAAGAAAACTGGTCAAATTTTCAAATTCATAAATGGCCCACCTGTCGATTTTGTCCCACAACACCCTTTAAATTATCACAATCAGTTCATGCAAAGCCGAGTATTTGCATAAGGTACATGAAAAAAAAACATTGGACAGAATTGAGAATCTTTTCATATTTCGAACTGCTTTTTTGCTAAACATGATTTTTTGGAAAATATTTTTTTCTTTGTATTTTTAAAGCGCCAGTCCCTAGATTTGCTATTTACAATTCAAGTAGAAAACGTTTTTTAGTTACTACTATTAAGGTACAGTGGCTATGGACGCGTCTTTCAAATATTGGAAATGAAATTAGTAATTTAGTATGTAGTAAAAGCGAGCGGCATAACACAATTTTGTCATAATGCAAAATTAAGTCTTATCTATCGAATTATACAAAAACTATGATCCTTATTACAATAAGGAACTATTGCATAAGTAAATAGGTCTATATAATAAAGAACTATTCTATAGAAATAACTAGAACGTAGCAAAAGAGGTTGGGGTACCAATACTAATTGGTACCAAAGACCTCAATTATGATATGATAAATTGTTGTCAAAAGTTAGATATCATTAATATTATATAAGTATATCATTCAATATACAATACCATACGTTATTTATATCTGCATGTATCACAGCTTATGTTGCTGAAATGGTTGGAAAACCTTGTAATATAATAAAAAAATTAACAATACGTCATGGGTATCGTGACATGTGTTGAATACAATATGCAGATCAATAGTCGTTATAGTAATGATGCAGTTACAATAACCTTGCCCTACCTCTTTAAATTATTTTGATATAACTTACGTTTTTCTGTATTGCCTATATTTTATAACGTACCATAATAGGATTTAGTTGAAACTTAACGAAAGATGCTGGTTGTGCTCCTATATTGGAGGTGCGTGAGAACCTAATTGTTTTGAAAGTCAATCAACAACTAGGTAAAGGTTTTCGATACAATCTTAATTTACGACTCAGAAAGCGGCCTATGTCTTGCCTTGCAATGTTGAAATAGTGTTGCCTGTCGATAATTTCCTTTGTCACTTGATTTCTTAGTCTCTTTTAATGACGTCATATAGTGATCACCGACCGAAAGACCAACGTGACAAGCGACCAAAGTCAGTGTGTTAAGTTTTATTTCTGTCAACACTGTTAATTATAATGGACAGTGAGTTACTGTAATATTATACTTATCGTGTCCAGCAAATGTTCGCAATTTAATTTTATCAATTTGTAATAATGGACATGTTGTACATCACGTTATAATTAGCTTTTTTATTCATTCTTCTCATATGTATTCACATTTAGTTAGCGGTATCTCCGTGTAGGATAAAAATACGCACCAATTTGTATGACGTGAAAATTCTAGCGGCGAAATTCAGCGGCGCATCTGAATACGATTAGTACTGTTTGTGTTCACTTGTATTGATGTATATGGGGCGTTCGATTCATCCGGAATGTTACGTACAGAATTGTTCATTCACTAACTGCCAAAGTAGGTAGGGTTTTGAATTTGATACCGAAAATACTTTTCTGGTATTACTGGTATTACTCTTTTGATGGCTTAAGTAGAAAGAGACGATTTTATTCATCGTCGTCCTTCCTCCTTTAAATATATTTTATCTTTGTTAATGTACAAAATTTTCTCTATCTTTTTGTAAACATATTATTCTGTGCTGGGCTTCGAAATAGTGCTCCACGAAATGTTTAGTTAGCGTTTATGTCAAAGTTCACTTTAAAACCATTACTTTTAAAATAATAAATAAAATAGACCCAACATTTTCTGCAATACGTTTTAAAAGCCTTTGAGTGCACGTCCAATATGATCTATATGACTGTAATCCACGTGTGCCCGTCTGCGCATTCAGAAATAGGTCTCGAGTTGGATAGGAGAAGGAGCTTTGTCATTTATTTTATAATTGTAATAACTTAAAGGATCTAAGAATGTTTACTATATATATATTAGAAATAGGAAGATTTAAATTTAACTAAGTAAAAACTAATCGTATATTTCTTCGAAATATTTGTTGATTTACCTGTCTTTGTAACTGCCAGGAGGATTTACGTCAAGCAAAAATAGTACGATCAGGTAATAATTACGGTATATATATGCGGGGTTGCTACCCCTACGGACTATTTGTACCACCTTCGCATTACACTAGGTAGCGGTATTTTTGACGCCTAAAACGGACATACGTTTCAAGACAATTGTTTCCAATGGTTTTGTTAAAAATTTACAGGAATTACAGAAATTTTTGTCGTCAACATTTGTTGACAACACCAAAGTTGCCGATTTTCCTTAAGTGGAGTCTCAGTATAGAGAGCGTACCGCAAGCAGTTTTGTTTTCCTGTTTCAAAATGTGTTTAACGCTAGCAATAAGGCTGAATTCCTTCCATTAATTAGATTATTTATTATTATTATGTACATTCAAACGTTGATACAACTTACATAAGATAAATAATATACGTTAATCCTGTATCTTTAAATTGCATACCTTTGTTATTTTCTTCTCTGAGGCGGAACATCCAGAGTCAGTTAAATTTCTAACATTCCATACAAAGTTCGTACGTTTCTCAGTTTTTATTAAAAAGTTTTCTCGTTTTGTATGAACCAAAAAAAAAAAAGATTCCTTTGAAAACTAGACCTTCACGAGCACTTGGATTGCTACATTGTTGGTTTGAAAATGATAGCACTCACCTGAGAAGAATCTATATATCATAGCCGAGTCGTAAAATAATATTCCAAATATACATCTCAATGGATTGTATGATGCGTTGATAGTTAATTAGAAGTCGAGCTTCATAGCGACAGATACCGAGCAAAGGATTTTAGATGCTCAATACATGAGTATTGCATATTTGAAAGCATATTGCAAATGTAGATTTCAATGATTTCCCTTTGTGCAATATGCGTCATTGTCTCTTACTGTTTTGATAACCAAATATTGGTTTCCTACATATTATACGCATACATCAACAATTGTAGCTCTTACACTCTGTGTAATAAGAATATTTGTACAAAGGTGATTTTTTTTTGAAAGATTGTAGAAGTATTGTTATCCCGGGAAGGTACCACCCCTGCCTTCGTAATCCGCCGTAAATCAATTTTTGTGTTTCGGTTGCAGCGGTGAGGTTACCGGAATACAGTTAACGCGAGTCGGCCATATTAGGCCTCAAAAGTAGTAACGCATTTATTTACGTACGACCTCAGATTGGAATTCAGTCCTATTTAAGGGTAGATGTGGGTGTCCATTGGCTGCAGTGAGCATTTGGGTTCGGGGACCTGCACACTGGTTTGCTATTCCTCAAACATAAAAAAATACAAACCAATACATAGTCATTGTTTGTTTTTTTAATGTGTTGTTTTGTATGGTGTATTACTATGAACTTATCATTGCACCACTGCTGGTCATTGATATCTTCAGATAAGTAGAAGGATTGGTAAACTTCACACACCTATCAGATCTTTCAGAAGCTAATGTATGCTATAAATAATTTGGTCTCAAATCGTTAATAAAGTGGTAAATAATTTTAAATAAGCACATTACTTAGATAAATCAGAATTCGTGTCTGAAGCGGTATTATGCATCCTCACAATTAATATTTTTGTAATTGTTTTGGGGCGAAATAAACAGATACATTTAAAAATTCATGTTTGAAATTCATTTTTCATTCATTCATTCATGTATGCTGTGATACAGCTTTTGTTCAATATGACAAAGTATTATGTGGTAGAAAAACTTAACATATATTATATCAGTGTTGGTAGTCGTACTAAAATAGTACGGTAGTCTTTTATTGAATCACCGCCCAATAGTCCATCCATCAATGTCTTGAGAGGTCCACTGCTCAACTCTAATTGGCATCCGATCCGTCCTGCACTCTTTATTCAACGGTTTTCTACGGTACGGTATTTGCGAGTATAATTTTATAATAAAGATACCATTGAAATCGGTTCAGGAATAGCTTATATTTAGGTTTATAACACGTTGCGCTAATTATACGAGTATATTAAAATATTTTAATGAAAGCCGTTGAACACATTTAAATACAGACCCAATCCAATTTCACTCAACTAGAAACTTAATCGAGATAATCGAGATATTTTTTTCTACCAAACATTACCTTTCACCACGTAAACAAAAAAAAACTTTTTCAAAAAAATATCAATAATATTTCTTTCGAATAGTCCCGTGATAACTAGAATTTAAAAATAAATCTTTACATTTTGAAATTCAGTCATTCGTCATAAAGTATTATATGTAGTTGGGAGCAACTTCGACCATGTGAAATAGATTAAAAAAGCAACGTTTGAATGGACTGAACAAATAGAATTTAAAACCTTTCAAAAATTCTTTTAAAACTGAAATAATTTTCAATTCATAAATACGTTGCTAAAAAGTATAGCTCATTTGCGTCGCGGTACGTCTGTTGTAATAGGAATATGATATAATGAAAAACAATTACTTCCCCATCCAGTTAGATTGTATTCTTGGTATTAGGAGAGCAATGGATATTATTTACAAAATGTATGTTATTCGCCCGCCCGGTGTTCCTTAGTAGGGGGCAGTTACCGCGCCGCGCCGTCCGCCCGCCCGCCCTTACGGCGAGGCTTCGTTGAGATTCATCAGTCATATATCGCGCGATTCCCAAGCCGAGTTCACGTGTCTCCCGGTGCACTCCGCTTCGCGGTACGTACGGTGCAAATGTTCATCACAAATAGTTTGTTTTGTATTTTTATTTTATTATTTGTTTTGATATTGGTCTCTTTCACAAATTTGTAATTTTTCTTATCGTCTTATGATTTTGTTGTGGATTTTAAATTATTTATTTACATTGAATTTTTTAAGTTTTATTCATTATCGGAAATAAATTGTATGTTATTATTTAAGTATATCTAAGTGAATATTGTTTTTTATATATTGATGTAAATAAAATAAAGTTTATGATGTTTTTATTTAATTTTTTTTACAAAAAAATACACTGTCACAATACAATTGTGTGTGATATTAAATAAATGAGTTTTGAATAAAATATTATATCTTGTGTTTAAAATGTGATTTTAAAGTTATCTCTGTCATGGATAAATTTAATAGTTTTGTTTATATTTCAGTGAAGCGAACGAAATAACTAGTGATGAATTGGTATTAAATTGATGTGTGTATCTTTGAGAGATTTAGAAAATAATAAAATTAATAAATCTCGTAATATGCAGTAGTAGGTATTTAATTTACTGGACTTAGTTACTTTCTGTGAGTTTCTCACTTAACTTTAGTTTCAGTTTAATAAAGGCCATATTTTTTGAACAGATAAAGTACATTCCGAGTTTTACTAAAGCGTTATTTACCATTATGCTTAATTAAAAAGACGACTCGTATCCAGTTTACAACATTATTTCTCGCAAACTTTGGAAATAAAAATTACAACAATTTTACAATGTTTTATGTAATTTTACGTGCTATATTTCTTTGTATATTTCACATTTTCTTACCGATTTTCAAAGTTTAAGTCCACCTTGTGCTTCTATATAATGAAAACTATACACAATTCAGGTCTCACATGAAGTCCTTATATAAATATTCTCCCAATAAAACCAGATTTTACTTATGTTCATGCGGTCAGGCTTTGGTATTCATTTCGATCCAAAGTCAAAGAACACTATTTGTCGCTACATCATCATTGTGAATAAACGCTCCCATCAACTCAACCAAATAAATATCGTTATGCTGACAAGTTCTCAAATTGTTATAATTGTAAATTAATGTAATTGAGCAATAAAATATTTCATTTCGTTTTTGTACAAAAATTGTTAAATAAATACATAAGACTGATCAGCGGTTTCTATCCACAGGTGTTTTCGATTGACGCGAGTCAGGAGCTCCGTCAAGCTGGCCGCCGCTCGTCGCGCCCGCTGTGAAATCATTAGCGGCACTTATTTGCGTATTGGACAAAGCGAGGAGAAGGCGCCACGTGTGGGCCTGTGTACAACCGGGGGCGGGCGCTTTGCGCCGCCCCACAATTGCATATGTAAGTACTGGCTGCGATTCTTTCCATTTCCCACTGCTGAGCACGGGTCTCTACATTTGGGCGAGTCCTGCAACTTCCCTGCAGATTGGCGAGTGTGTAAGTAATTCACTATTACCCTTTTTTAAGGCAATTACTACGTGGTGGCTGTAATCCTCGAGATTGTATCAGGTACCATCGTCATTAAGCCATTACTGTCCCATTGCTGAACATAGGTCTCCTTTCAGAATGGGAAACACTAGCCTATAGTTCGGCACGCTTGCCGAGTGCGAATTGGTAGACTTCATATACTTTCGGAAACTTTACGGATTTTCAGGCATGTAGGTTTCCTCACAAAGTTTTCCTTCACCGTATCAGGTATGGTATAGTTATATGGTTTTACTCGTATATATAGCCCCGATACGTTTTTCTACATGGGACTTGTATCACCGGCCACTCATGTTGCTCCGGTTTGGATTACGTGAAAATATATGTAAGGTGAATAGAGTAACCGATGCGCCTGCTGGATATTTTTAAATCGTTCGAAGGCTTGTATAGTTTTAGATTTAGAATCGTTATTGAGACCTTCAGCTTCTGTATCGGTTATCACTAGGTATAGGTATATTTTTGTTGGTTGGTCAGTTTGGGTGAGTTGATATAACTGTATATATTTTTTCTTATATAGAACTAACTACAAATGCATAATTCACATTTGTATTTTTACATTAAACATTTAAAACGCGCGCTTAAGGTAAAGCGCTATACAGGTGATTATTTCGCATACATAAGCAATATTATAAAGGTTACATTCAAAATACTCAAAACTAAAAAATTGACACGCGTTTTAAATAATAACACGGTTTGCAATTAGGTTATCAATAATCAATTGATATGTAAAACATACAGACTTTGGTTTAAACTGAATTGAAAGTATAACATTTTATATATAAACAAATTTAATTCTTATAACCCGTCTGAGATTAATTGCGATTCCCGGCTACGCGGAAATCTCAATGAGTTTATATGTCCGATGTATTTGGGTTAGGTAATTGTGTAATTAATTACATTTGCCTCTATATTCAAGTTATGCAGAATATGACGTAAAATAAAACATTTGAAATGTTTATGATTAGTTTTTAATTACTTAAGACGTGGTTTCCAATTAGTATAAGACGAACTGAATGTCCGTTTGGTATTTTCATAACCTAAATAAACAACGAAAACGAGATACCAATATGAAGTCGTTTCGAGGCGGTTTCGTGCTTTGTTAGATAGAATAGAAGTAATGGAGAAGTAGCAAATGACCTTGCAATCTACTGGATGGTAAGTGGTTACAGCCGCCCTGGACATCTGTAATCCAAGTGTAATAGCATTTTTACCTGAAGTCGGTCATAGATGCGTCGCTGCCTCTGAGAATTTGTTGTCCCGTGTCAGTTAAGGCATTTAGGATAAAGGTAAGCCTTTACCTTTGATTTCCAGAACACAGCAGCGCTCAACACTGTTACTATAGGGCTGAAATAGGCGCGGTAACATAAAGATTGTTCTTCCAATGTTAGGCTACGAATAGTATTGTCGCCTACGATCTGATACCAAGTTCGTTTGTACCGTTGAAGGGAAAGAAGGAAAGGGGAAGTCTCCAAAAAGAAAGCCGGCCACTCATTGATTAGTTCTTTGGTTACACAAGTTCGTTGGCGGCGGTGACCATGTAATATGGCCTCCATTGAACACAAAACGTTTTAATAAAAAATAGTCATTATGGTATTGGAAAACAAATAACATCATAGATGCGCTCCGGAATTGAAAAGGGCACGCGGCAGGCATGGGCAAGGGTAGCGTAATTTCATCGCTATGAAAGGTCGCGTTTTAAATGAGTCTTGATTAGAATATTGGCCAAATGCGCAGAAGGCTCAGGTTCGATCCTCGGTGAACCAGATATCTGAATTACATAAGTTTAGATATACGTTAGGGGCTGAATATTTGTCATAGAGAATTATAGACGTGCGGATTATGAGAGGTGAAAGGGATTTGGGTAGTTTAAAAAAAATTATATCTTGGTTTGTTTGTTTGAATTCATAAAAAAATGCTTAGTTCATTAAACCCACGTATGGATTCAGTAACATTAATTAATATATCTTTAAAAATAGGTTCATTATTTTACGATATTGATACAATTGCAATTAACTAACCACCTCGATGTTGATGTGGTTTTACGCTGTTAGGGAGTCTAACGTGAGAATAAACGCATAATGTTATCACTGACATTCAACTCTACAATGTCTCAACTCTCCGCCGATGAATAAAGAATCACCTGTTGGCATTTGACGATTGCATACAGTGTATGTGAGAGATCCTGAACACTTCAAGATTCATGGCATTCTGTGACGACAGCCCCTCGTTGTGAATAAACGTAAAAGTTCAACGATGCCCTTACATTTTATATATAGTACAGGTTAACGTAAACTGTATTATATGGGAGATCCTATTTGTATATAGACACCATCTTGTTCGGTCGTCATAAACAAATAGTGATCGGTCCCGAGTTATCATTGTATGTATATATACATATCACTCGTCTCGACTCTAAGCCTACGCAGCTACCCACGAGGTTCTATTAATGCTACGTTTATAAAACTTAGCAATCGTGCAGAACAGTTAGCCGAGCGACTGCTATTTACAATGTTTTGTTTCATTTTATGATTTTGTATTTTTTTTACTTTTTAATTTCATTGTTCTAGTTTTTATGTTTGTTTCTTTAAGTTTATTAATTTAATGCTATTACGCGTTCTATCTCCGTATCAATCCGAGCGCGTGCGAATACATATAATGTACCTGTTGCACAGACCTGGATGTTCTTCAGACGTTTCCGATTTACATTTGCTTTTTCAATTGTTTTTAATTATGCTCGTATGTTTTGTTAATGGATGATTTTTTATCATGTTTTTTTATTTTATTTAAGTTTTGTTTTATTCTTCCTGTGTTATATTGATAAAACTGTTACGCTGTAGCATTTATGCAGTTAATAAAAGCTGGCTTCATGTAGTATATCACTGCGAACGTGTCCAAACATTTGTTGTATGAATTATTATCTAACAAAATGTCTGCACTTTAAGAGGGCTGGCTGCGATTTCATGAAATGAACATATAAATAACAATAAACTATTGGTTAGATTTAAAAAAATATATATACATTTTGAAATGAGGTCATTTTGGCTAATTATTCCCGTAATCATACTTCAAACAACCTGAAGGCGATCTAACTTGTTTCACAAGTTTTCATATAGTGAAATTACCTCGCCTCCGTTCTGCTGAGCGTAGCTTTCTTTGAAATTTAAGAGAAATGTTAAAGCCGCGCACTTAGCTGCAGGCGATTTATGTTCCTCACCTGAACCATCTGTACTTCCCATGGCAGTTATAGCGGTACGTCTGAACGAACTTTCGCATCAGTTGGTATTAATAATAATTTTACTTATTATGACCGTATACATACTAATTGTTTTAATAGGAGAAATATGATTCGGTTTTAGTAGGGTGGTCAGGGCAATGGGTGGCGATGCAAGGCTGGCGGGGGACGGGTGGGGTTGGCGGCGGCAGCGGCTGGTGTTGCGTGCGGTGCTCGCATCCGACTATTGATCACATTTGTCAATACACTCTTTTAAATATTTTACGCCTATGCCGTCGAGTTCAGTCATTATTAACTTGTATAAAGTGAATACTTTAGGAATAACCCCTGTGCGAAATGAAACTAATGAATAGTGAAGCTGAAACTAGCTGAATAGCTGAGCTATAAAATAGTAAATAATTCCCTTTTATGACGATCTCAACGTCCCCTTAAACGAATTGTCAAGATTACGATGACAAGTTTTAAAATGGTGTGTAAAAGATAGATTTCTTAAAATAAACGGTGATTCGATCAGGCTCTACCGTGTAAAAGGGAAATGATAATTGGTTGGCTTTA